>MU912217.1:0-17677 GCA_036418165.1 Cooperia oncophora | reverse complement strand
GCGTGCATTCAATAAATAAATAAAATATATATATCGGGAGTAGAAGACATAAACGGACTTTGTCCTCATCAGGCACGGCGATTGAAGACCTCCGACTTGGGCCAAACGGAGTCCGAACGGCGGAGAGTTGATGAGGGGGCATGGCTCTGGAGGGCAATGTTGAAGCGAAGGCTCGGAAAAAGAACCTCTATCACGTTTCTCCTTCTCGCACAAATCAGCTGACAGTAAGTGGAATTACAATGCACCAAAGGAGGCAAAGAATGTTGTGGCTGCCGTAAAAGCCGCTCATTTCGATGATGTGAGCAAGAAACTGGAAACACGCGATCGTGAGCGGGATCTTCACCAACTTGCCAGCTCTCGCCACCGCTAAACCGAAGATATAGTGAAGTGTTTGGAATGAGTGAGGGGAGGGCCATCTTCTGATGGTCCGGATGAAGGTAGCGCAACGACAGCGTGAATTCTTCGAGAGCGTCTCAACGATAGAGTTCACCCATTCGGCTATCTCCTGCGCCTCACACGATATGGCCCCGTCCAGAAGAAATCACCACAGAAAGCAGGCTTAGCTCTGAGGAATATAGAGGCCGGGCAAGCAGCAGACCCCGATGACTTGACAGTAGATTTGTGGGGAGCTTGCCGCGCTGGTTTTCCGCAAGGTCCTTGGCAGAGCTCTTCAAACAGGTCGTCGAAGAGAAGGTACCCAAGAGGTGGCTGCAGAGCACGGTGACTCCTGTGAGCACGGTGACTCCTGTTTGGAAAAGGAAAGGTAGCCCGAGGATTGGCTGAACTCCGTGCAGTTCATTTACTACCACTGCACAGAAACCTTCGTAGTTGTTGACCCGTGCTCGTGATAGCATCCTGCTTCCAACAGTTACTGTGTTTTCGTGAGCACCAAGAAACACTGAGAAGCGAGACCCTCCGCATGTAGCCTTGCTAGACTTGGAGAAGGTATCTGATTGTGTGCATGAAGTTATATCGTACGCCTTGCGAAAGCACGGCGTGAAGAGCTCATCGAGTGGGTGCGTATCCTTCACTCAAGCCCAAGGATCTTAGTGCCATCACCTGTGGGCACTTCGATGTAGTTCCCCACCACGTTTGGGGTACCCCACTCCTTTTTGTGGTCGTCATGCATACCATCTCACGATGTCATCAGGGAGAAGTTCCTTGGACGCTCCTTCACGCTGATGATGTGATGCTTGCATGCGAAGATAAGAACACGCTAGAAAAACATGTGCAAGCCTGGGCGATCGCCTGACGAAGTTTGAACTCAGGTTGAACACCAATGCGATCGAGTAAAAAGGATAAAGTCTTCGCCGTTGATCAATCCCTTTGTGGGATGCGGCACGCATTCTACTTCCATTCAGAATCGTAGTGGCTTATTGAATGATGTGGCCTATACAATGACTTGCGGTGGCCAGCCGATGTACAAGTCAGTGTTTTATCCTCCCAGACGAATCTGGTACCAATTTACCGTCCCCGGAGGGTAGAAGGCTTGGTTGGCCTGGGCGGGAGTCGACCCGGGATTCGAACCCGGCGCCGCGCGAGTGGTAAGCGCCACTTGTCACTACACCACCTCCGCCTCTACATCACCTCCGCCTCTAGATCGAGTAATAAGAGCCAATCGAGTGCATATCCTCCTTTATTCGAATCGAGAGAGCCAAGTGCTGACTCGCGCGAGCTTTTTGATGGATTCCCGTTACCGTTGGGGCTCTGTGCTTTCCTTAGCTCTGTTTCACCGAGCTCTGTGCTTTCCTTACTCCTTTTCGCTGTCGCCATGGATGCTACCATACGAGGACTTTCCGAAGAATTTTTTCGGACACTTCTTCACGATGATGGTGTGATGCTTGCATGCGAAGATAAGTGCGCGATAGAACAAGGGGTGCAAGCATGGGCTATCGCCTGGCAAAGTCTGAACTCAGGCTGAACCTTAATAAGACCGAGTACCTGACACTGAGCCAGACAAGTCAGGCTCCATCGAAACTTCACCAGTCCAGCTCTTTCAGTTTTCCGAATACGGAGTTCACTAAAATTTGAATAATGTTTACCTCCTTTTTCCCCCTTCTTTTTTAGCGCTTATCTCACTCTACGGTGGGTTCGCGCTTGATTGACGTGGATGCCAGGGTTCTCAAGACAGTATGCAGCGCGTCAAGCCTGTCTAGAGAAGCGCCCCTTTTGAACGCTTTCTGAGTACCTCGAGAAGGATTCCAGTTTTACGGACAATGATAGCTTTTGCGTGAAGTACATGACCGCAACACCGTAGGCTCGCGAGAGTGCTTGGAAGTCGCAAAAAACTCAGTGTAGAATGTAAATATTTGATCTTGGGTATCTTCCGCCCTGGTACTCATATCCACTTCCTCTGTCTGGGCTGCGAAAACTTCCGCTCCTATGTGACTCGGCCGGAATGACTTTTTTTGGCTCCCCTGTACAGGGGTGGCCAAAAAAAGTCACTTCGACCGAGTCACATATCAGCAAAGTTTTCGCAGCCCAGACAGAGGACGTGGATACGAGTACCAGGGCGGAAGATACCCAAGATGTTCCTCGAAAAGCCCCATGGATAGCTACCTGGAGACCAGTACTCTCGATCTGGATGACCTCCAACATCGAGCAGCTCCGACAACGTCGCTACGGTCTAGGACATCATCTTCACCGTAGTCGCCGAGGCGCGAGTTGATGGTATGGACCGGGGTACCTGGAATGGGAAGACCGATATTTTCTTTGTAGACCCGACTGAAGGTGAGCGCTGGCG
This sequence comes from Cooperia oncophora, assembly GCA_036418165.1. NCBI lineage: Eukaryota > Metazoa > Nematoda > Chromadorea > Rhabditida > Trichostrongylidae > Cooperia > Cooperia oncophora. The sequence goes on along the minus strand of MU912217.1, from coordinate 14,934 downwards.
GTTACATCAAGTAACTCGAGAAGAATATCCTCCCTACATGTGGTCGCCCGTACCTTCTTGGAGACCTTGTGCTGCTACAGGTTTGGGTGCCACCACATGGAATCGAAGGGTTTTGGAAAAACTCCCGCCTACTTCGAATGGAAGGGCGTTTCGTACCTGAAGAAGATGTAATATTGAAGTATGTCCCCTGACCTGAACCCACTCAATTACCTAGTTCGGGCGGAGTTCAATAGGGTGGTCTACGGTGGCGGAGAAATCGACTACCCCGCTGATCTCAGGTACCACATCGCGGTCGCGTGCCAGAATCTCTCGATGGCGCTCGTCCAGAAGGCTGTGGCGGAGTGTCATGATAGTATTTAATATGCTCTTCAATATGGTAGTAAAAATGTCCGATCAGAATTTGATAAAGTGTAACTTATAGCGCCTCGAAAGTCGAAAGAAAGTATATATAATTCGCTTTGTCTGTTTGTTTGTTTGTAAGTTTGTTTGTCTGTCCGGAAATTCGGTTCGACCTGAAGAACGACTTTTAGAGGTCGGGGACAAGAAATAAAAGCACACTTGACCTATGGGAAGCCCCGCCCGCAGTGGGCGGGGCACTCGCCGAAAGTTTGGGGTTCCGCACAGAAATGTTCATAATTCGCTTCCGGAGCAGCTCAAAGATGGGGAAAAAAGGGAATAAGGTTAGCAAGGAGTTGCCAGACTAACTGTGGGAGACACATCCAAAATGGGCGGGGCGTACTCAAGGTGGGCGGTGCTTCTCACAAAATTCAGTAACCCGGTTCGCGAGAGTGTTTGGAAGTCGCAAAAAACTCAGTGCAGAATGTAAATATCTGGCGAGTATTGGGCACGCTCAAAGTGTGTTGAGACCGCCCACAGTGGGCGGAGCTTGCCCTAAATCGCAGGATACTCATTTAAAAGTTTGTAGCTCAGTTCCAGAACACTCCAGAAACCGGAAAGAAGAAGGTCAGCGCAGGCTGGGTTGATTGAGGGTTGTAGGGCACAAACACTGGGCGGGGCCTGCTCCGTGGTGGGCGGAGTCAGACGGAAAGCCTGTAGAACGGACCGGAAAAAGTGGATTAAGTTCAGCAGAGGGTCGCCGGTGAAGACTGTGGGGGCACAAACATTGTGGGTGGGCCTGCTCCGAGGTGGGCGGAGCCAGACAAAAAGCGAGGTGGGCGGAGCCAGACAAAAAAATCTGCAAAACGGTTTCAGAGCGTCCAGACACCGTCAACATGTAAGCAGAGATGTGCAGGACCTCAACTGTTGGATATATGGCAAGAGTTGAGTGTGTCTGTGGTGTGTTGTAACCCGCTCCCAGTGGGCGGAGCGCACGACGTACTTATTCTTACTGAGTTTTAGCGCGTATTCTGCCATACTCTTAACCACCGGTCGTCATAGGTCCAGTCGGCTCGGCGGCTGATGCCAGCGCTCCTCCTCCTGTGATACGGCCCAAGTTGGCCGGACGGGCACGGCTTCGCCACACATTCCTTCCCCAGCTATTCTCTCGCCTGTGCCCATAATCGACGCACTTTAGTACCACTCCATACTCAGTAATAGTCAAAATAGCAGGGATGATGTATTTGTCGAGAAGCTTTAACCATGAGTACAGAACAAAAGCCTGATATCAGTTGAGTCTAGAAATATGTGAAAGAAGGTACGCGCGGCGAAGCCGCGCCCGCCCGGCGCAGCCGGGCCGTATCAGAAGGAGGCGCGCCGGCGTCAGCCGGCGAGCGACTGGTTACAAATGCGTTCCAAACGCGAGCTGCCCCCCTTCCAGTGCAACATTCCTACCTCTATAAAACTGAGAGCGGATTCGACTTATTTGAGCCGGTTGTCAGCACCGTAGAGGGCGGACAGTCAAACGGCACTTCTACAGATTTTCGACTTGCGCTCTGGCACCTTCTTGTCCGAAGAATCTCAGACATGGATAGTAGTTTCCGACCACGCTGTACTCACAACGCATCCACTTCCGAGTTAAGACTTCCATTGAACATAATTGCTGATCCGAGGTCCTCGAATGTTTATGTACACGTGAGCTCAGTGCCTTCTATTTTTATGGAGCCAGTATCGCTAGGTCGGTTGCCAAGTACTTGGTCTTTTTGACATTTACCCTGAGCCTAGACTTTGTCAGGCAATCAGCCAAACCTTGCCCCTGTTGTTCCAGCGTGCTCATACCTTCGCATGCCAGCATCACCACATCACCTCCACCTGTATCACCTGTGCTCCCGTTGATCATCGAGTTCCTCGAGCGGGCGCCAGTAACGTCTCCATTCGTCCCTGCAACGTGCAAGAGTTGCCCAATGAACTCTCTCAGCTCGAGGGACACGATGAACTTCATACCATTCGTTCAGAGCTTTCACGAAGAAGTCTGACCATCGCATAGGCGGTCGTCCAGGCGTTCGCTTGACATCCCGTGGAATCCAGTCGGTGATCGCTCTGGTCCAGCGGTCGTCCTCGAAACGCATGACGTGCCCGGCCCACCTGATCTTCGAAACCTTGGCAAATGCGGCGGCGTCTCTGATCTTCGATCGTCGGCGGAGTGCGGAGCTCCGGATTCCCTCTCTCACTTGCGTGTAGCGGGAAACTCCGAGCATCGCCCTTTCGATGGCGCGTTGAATAACGCCGACCGCATGCTCATCCTGCTTTCGTAGAGTCCAAGTCTCTGAGGCGTACGTCAAGGCAGGAAGGACCGCGGAATCGAAGAGGTGGGCACGGAGCTTGGTGTTCTTCGTCTTCTTCGCTACTCCCTCGATGTTCTTGAAGGCTCCCCAAGCCGCTCGCTTCCTCCTGCTCAGCTCTGGTGCTAAGTCATTCATCATATTGATTTCACGACCAGGTTCATTCAGAGATGGGCGTTCCGTTGAGCGTGAATGGGGCATCAGAAACCAATCCGTTTTCATAAACATCGTCTTCGTTAGATTCAGCCGTAGACCGATTTTTCCACACGCGCAGTCGAAATCAGCCAGCATTCGTTCCGCTTGCTCATTTGTGTCGCCCTGTCGGACCCCTCTACATCAATGATGATCTCCTTGTAGAATGGTGAGATCTTGGTCGTGAAGTTGCTGTAGAGCTCACGAAGAATCCTGATGTACTGAGTAGGAATACCCTGGTTGCCCAGGGCTTCGATAACCGCTTCTGTCTCAACGGAGTCGAAGGCTTTCTTCAAGTCGATGAACGTGAGACATAGCGGCATCTTGTACTCTCGCGATACTTCGATGAGCTTCGTTACCGTGTGGATGTGATCGATCGTGCTGAATCCTCTTCGAAACCCTGCTTGCTCGCATGGCTGTCCTTCGTCTAGTGTTCTTCCAATCCTGTTAAGGATGACTCGTGTGAAGAGTTTGTAGACTACAGACAGCAGGCAGATTGGGCGATAATTGCCAATGTCGTACAGGTCTCCCTTCTTGTACAGCAACACAGTCTTGCTGGTTTTCCACGAGGTGGGTACCTTGCATTCCGACAGGTAGCGCGTGAAGAGTCGAGCCAGAGTTTTGACGAGAACTGGCGGAAGATTCTTCAGATGTTCGGGTCTGATCCTGTCGGGACCGGGTGCCGTACGATTCTTCACCGACGAGATGGCGTGTCGGACTTCGGAAGAGAGAACTGCAGGAACGACATATCCATCCTGCTCCAAGCGGTATGGTTGCAGGTGGACGTGGCTGTCAAAGAGATCCGAGTAGAAGTCGTGGATGACCTTCTCCATTGCCCTTCTGGATGCGGTGATTGTTCCATCCGGACGTCGGAGGGCGGTCATCTTGGTCTTACAGTTGGCGAAGTCGCGGCGGGCGTTGCGTATGCTCTTCCCAGCCTCTGCGGCTTCCACCAGTACTGCTGCTCTTCTCTCCTTGAGGTCTTCCTTTATCGCTTCTCTGCATAGCTTCGCAAGCTCAGACGTCAGCTGGTAATTGCCTGCGGCTCGTGCGGCTCCACGTGGCGAATCAGCTCGAGAGTTTCCAGAGATAGACGCTTCTTGGTAATCTTGGAACCCTCTGACTTCTTGGCGCAGTCGTGAAGATGTGCAACAAGCCGTTCGTATTCCTCGTCGATGTTGTCGATGACAGAATCCTCCCAGAGCCCAGCGAGAGAAGTGAAGTGATCCCAGTTGATGGTGGTCTTGGGGCTTCGCTTCTTGAACTTTGCGGCTCTCTCTCCTCGCATCGAAAAGCGGAATCTTGCGCGAAGGAGGCGATGGTCGGATCCCGTGTAGAACTTAGGGACAACAGCGACATCGGTCAGGCAAAACCTTCGATTGCAGATGATGTGGTCGATCTCGTTATGGAATTGTCCACCAGGAGACTCCCATGTCCAGCGTAGAGAGTAGGGCTTCTGGAACTGCGAGTTACCATGGATGGTATGGGTCGACATGATAAACTCACAGCCTTTCACCCTGCTCATTCCACTCCGTTCCGTGAGTTCCGATGTGAAGTTCTTCAGCCGTTCTTCTTGGTCCGATCTTAGCGTTGAAATCACCGACGATGACCTTGAAGAAGGTATGATCTTCCTTGTAGAACTTCTCCAATTCCATATAGAACGCTTCGAGCTCATCCTCGTCGTAGCTTGATGTTGGTGCGTAGGCGACGAAGATTGTCAAAGCTGGAGTTGAACCACATCTTCTCAATCGCAAACGTCCGATTCGTCAAACTTTGTCGAAAGCGATGTGATGGCGCAAAGTGCGTTTGAGAGGGCGCCACACCGCCAACGCCTCTGCTGTCGCATGTTCCGAGGAACAGTTCTTCTCCAGTCTCGTACACGGCGTGTAGCGGGCGATGCCTCCTCGTCTTCGGTCAGTCCGATGACGTCGTACTTGATCTTCCTGGCTTGCAACATCAGATCTTCGATGTGAGCTTCCGATGCAAGCGTCCGTGCGTTGAAAGTACAGATCGTCATCCTAGTCCTGGGCGACTCAAATCTCCGTTGGCCCTGTGATTCTAGCAGCCTCGTCCGAGCGGTCCCAGCCGACGTCGCCCTGTCGGTGGTTCCCTCAGCTTCAGGGGAATGAGGCCCATAGTTGTTACTGTTTTCGGCGAGAAGAAAATTAACCACGCGTAGCTCGCCAGGCTCTGACGTGGCACCCTCCGCATTGGTACGTTTTGGAACAGTCCAAAACCGTTCACCCCCACGCCACGATTGAGGCTGCGGATAGGATTGTCGGGGCTCAGAAAATGTTAATGTCTGATGTGACACGAGTGTTCGTGGGCGGTCCTTTCGCGAAAGATAACACACCATCGGCTTCCGATTGATCTCGGCATATCGACCCCTGCTTTTGTGATTGGTCCCATGATGTTCGTCTCCTAATTATAGCGAGTGATCCTTCCTTTGTATGAGACCCTCGGGCATTCCGACCCGTTACCTCGGAGTTCAAAAATATAAAAACTGTCATGCATTGTTGAGAATTAGAGGTCCGGTGGAACTTCTATCCGTCATAGGGTTGCTTTCTAGGATCTCGTAGCCCGTATTTTCTGTTTTCTTTTTTTTTCTCGTAAGCTCGGGAGGTTGAGGAATCATACTGAATTTCTTCACGAAGGTTTGTCACCTGCATTCGGATGTCCGCGATCAGTTTAGCTCGCGCAAACGAGCAATTCCCTGTATCACCACGTGGAGAAGCGAACTTCACTGCCTGAGTTCGGACTCAGGTTAAACGTCGAAAAGAGCAAGTTCCGACAACCGACTCGAATGAGCTCGGCTATCTCACGATCGGTGACACAGGACTCAAACGCACAAAAAACTCACATTTTTTTGGATTAGAACTGCGTCTGATGGCGGTCTGAGCGCAGAAGTAAGCGGACGTGTGAGTGCGGCATGGTGCATATGACTGGGATCCTCCGCGACAAAAAAATGTCAGTGCTCTTAAAGTCGAAGTTCCATAGAACTGTTGTTCGGTCGGGCACATTATACGGTGCTGAGTGCTGTCCCGTCACCAAAAAAGTTCAACCTGGCTCCTTTGTGATGAAGATGAAGATGTTTTGCGAGAAGCGTGCCTTCTATGGTACGCTCATGTGCTTCGCTCAAAAGCGGACACTATACGTAAAACTCTACTCTTCTCCAACTCTAGGTGCTCGGTGCTTTCCTGAACAGGGGTGGCGCGACGTGCTGCATACCTGTAAATAGACGGCATTTACCTCCTATCAGGAATCCACTCAAGAGAAGTTAAGTCATTGTATCAACGCGGTCTAGTGGAATAAAAAAATTGATGTCCTTAGTTGGGATTGGTCGGGATGGTCGGGGGGGGGGGTGTGATCTAGGATAGCACCAGTCACAACAAGAAGCACCATGACACTGATGATGAGTACTTATCGGAGAAATATTTTCGAAGCGCTTGAATCGTAAGCTGCTGTTGCTGTCGCGAGTTTTGCTCTACTAACCACATGGACGCATCGTCGGCCACTTCAATTAAAAGAGATTGCCTGTGCGCTACTGCCTTTGTCATTCACGTCATACGATTATTGTCTCAAACTTGTCAAAATAATGCTGAGTTATGAGCGTCAGATCTCAAACGGGTCTCGAACCCATATACCCCGCTGACCGGGCGAGTGCGCTGTTCATAACATCTTAGTACAGTTTCGCCCATAACTTACCAATCTTATAATATTTTCCAAAGCGCGAACTCTGCGTCAACGCAGTTATCTTAAATGACAACTTCGAAAGTATTTACTGTTCCTGGTACTACGCTATTGTTGTTGCCATTGAGCTGAAGTGCAATTGATGCGCTCTACTTTTTGATTGCTGCGTTATACACAGCATGTCATTGAGAATTTTATTCAGAAAAAATCAACATAACGAGAACATTGGAGATGCATGGTATTGAAAGTGCAGTTGTTGGAAATGAAATAAGAGTCGCTGTGGGAAGTAAAGCAGGCACGAACTTTCTCAGAGCTGGCAGTACATCATAAGGTAGGACAACATTGTTAGACCGGTTTGCTAAATTAAACGTTCTCATTTCATCATACCCCCTTCTTCCTTTCTGCGTTGAACATACAACAAACGCTTCTCATATTGATAGACAAAAGCTGACAATGAGTGTCGTCCGAGCAGTAGTGCCTATTTACTGGCCTATTTACTAAACAGTAGCGTTCAAAAGTATTCGGCCAGACGCACGCTTTCTCCCCTCCCCCATAACTCTTTGCTTATCCAATCAATTTCAGATTTTGATTTTTTTCATAGCTATCGTTATTCACAATTGGTAGCAATATCTACCTTTTATCACGGTGCACGGTCTGCGATTTTTTTACACAGCGACTAATTTCATTGATCTTTCTACACAACAACTATCATAATTGCAGTGACTTCAAGGCTACCATACTGTAGCATTTTTCGAGTTTGGTTAGTTTTGCGACGTTATCGATGTGAAAACGAAAGTCTGTTCTTTGCAGTAACTCGAAGAAGCCCGGGACATCGAAAGCCCAACAAACGCAATGAAAGGGAAAAGCGCCGGCATATATGGGCCTTTTCGAGAACTGACCACTTCTGGACACACAGTGCATGGTGTTCGCAACAGAAAGACCGTAGTTAATGTAGTGAGGACGTGTTCGCAACACTAAAACGTAATAAACCTTTTGAAAACGGTTGCATCATGACTGACTTTGACTCGCCATAAACGCTTCAGCAACCGCTCCCAGGCTCATTGCAAATCGACCTTCATCGACTTCGCAGCTGGGTTCTATAGCATTAATGAGACAATATTGGAATGGGTCGTTGGAAGAACACTGAGAGGGATAGGTTCAAATATAATTGTTAGATTGAAAACCCGCTGTTCAGTTCAGAGAATCAAAGGGCCAAAGGTGGGGTTGGGAGACCACGTTCAACCCGCAAACGGCAGGGGGCTCGTAGTTCTCAAATCCAAGGTCTAAATCTGTGAGCCATTTTTTTGAACATCTGGACACTACTACGTTGGTTAAGAGGACGTTGCAGCGTAGTTCTCATTCACCGAAGGTGGTTGAGAGCGACCTCTACCTTGAACCCTTTATTCTCTGAGTGGAACACTTGGTTTTCGTTTGCACAGTCACAATTTAAATCTAGCGCAGTCCGTGTTCTTTACACCCATTGAGCAATAATTGTCTCATAAATGCTATCGAACCTGGCTGCGATGGTAACGCAAGTGGATTCGGAACCGCTTTGCGAGCGAAGGGTGAAGCGTTTGGCCTAGCGAATAGCCATGAATTATGATCCAGAGCCCCTCGAAACGTTGATTAAGGTCTTGCTGTTGCCAATACGTCATTCAGAAACTTTCAGCACATCTGGAAAAGGCGTCTTTATGCCAGCATTCTTCCTGTTCACTGCAATATTTGTTGGTGTTCGGGGTTTCGGCAGCATTCCATCTTACTCGCGAAGAGCAGTGTTTAATTGTGGCTCCCAGAAGTCTCTGAAAATTTGAATGGTGTAGTAGCTTTGAGTTCGCTGAAATTAGTCGTAGCGCAAAAAAAATTGCGGATCCTGCATCGTGTTCAAGTACGAATACTACTATCACCCCATATACAGGGGGGGGGGGCAAAAAAAAGTCATTTTGCCTCCATGACTTTCAAGGCGCTATAAGTTACACTTTATTAAATTTTTATCGGACATTTTTACTACCATATTAAAGAGCACATTAAATACTATAATGATACCCCACAGCCTTCTGGAGGAGCGCCATCGAGAGATTCGGCCGCGCGAAAGTGAGTGGGTACCGGAGTTGAGCGAGATCGTTGATTTCCGCCACTGTAGACCACCCTGTTGAGCTCCGCCCGAACCGAGTAATTGAGGGGTTTAGTTCAGGACCCCGCTTAAATACTCCTTTTCCAGGTACTCAACGTTCTTCCATTCCAAGTAGGCGAAAGTTTTTCCAACGCCCTTCGATAAAGTGTTTGTTGTGGTCATCGATCGGCATTTTTGCTTCAGACGCGGACAAAAACGACAACAAAACTTATCGATAACAAACAACATAAAAATAAAGAAAAAGGTTTCTACGTCCTTGAGCGGCGTCCGAGTAACTGGTTTTGCATCCGAGAGGGGCGTCGCGATGATATCACCCGCGCGATCCTCGTGATCTCTTGACCTGCTGATCCTCTTCATCGTTTGACATCCTCCCCCGTCGGGGTGCCGACGTCCTCGGCGGCTTATAGAGTGGTGGGAGCATTGCGGCATGAGCTGAAATCCTTATATTTTCATACAAAATTCTGGCATTGCCTACTCCTGCGTATTTTCCGAAGAATTGCCAGCATGTTTCTGGGGATCCCAGTTCTGCGAGTAATTTTCCATCAATTTTTTTCGTGCCCGCCGTTGGGGAAAAACTGCTTTTCCGCCGCTGACGCCAGGGTCGTCATGTAATTCCAATGTGATAAATCTCTTTCCAACGTTCAATTATTTTTCTTGCGAACAGGCGTCCATGGGATACTATTTCCCACCTCTCGAAGTGTCGGCACATGCAGTCGCTATCTCTGGATATAATTTTTCTCCCAGTGCGTGTCGATGGGCCAAACGAGTACCCATGTGCTGAACGAGCTCCACTCTGTCAGTGTGTTCTGGAGTGCTCTGAATGTTTTTGTTACTGTGGTCTGGATGCCTGCCGATCCTCATGCCTCTCAGCACGGCTGCGCATTTCTGGGCAGAATTGGTGTTGGTCCGCTTGTGTAGGCTGGATGTGATAATTTTTGGCTTCTCGTTGCGAGTTCTTTTTAGGGGGCCTTCAGGGCCATTATTATACCTTCTGTCACCAGTGTCGTCACTGGGAGTGTTTTCTGATACTGTTCGTGGTTCACGAAACTCGCTCATTAGTACATCTATGGTAAGGCGAATGTCTCAGTACGCCTTTCAGTGCCACCGTCGAGGCAGGTGCGCTTGTCTGGAGAATTTATCTTCCTTGTCGACGAAGGTGCTTGCATGCCACAATGCTTTCCACTACGGTACGGATCTGTCGATCGAAATGCCCCTGGAAACGCACTGTCTGGGATTTCTGCTTAACTTGCGTTGAATGAGGCAACTCGTCAAGCATTGTGAAGCAGGTGACGGATGAGAGCTCGTGACGTAGCGTGGCGGTCTCTGTAAGAGGAGGGTCGAGGTCGTACTTGTTGTTGTTTTATCGGATACTTTTCTTTTTTTCCTTTTCTTTTTTCTCTAATTGTTACTGTGTCAACTCTTTCGTCTGAAATGAATGAGGGCACGACCCGTAACTGATCCATCGGTATCTGAAGTGGCTCTTGTTTTCTCCTATTTTCGTGATCGTTTTGCTGAGTTATCACTCACCATGATACTCTAAGGTCCCGACCAGTCGCATGATAGTTTTGGGTGATCTTTCTTGCCTTTTTCAGCGGGACATTTCACATACACTCTTTCGCCTACCTTGGGATGTTTCGAGGGATCAACTTTGTGTTTTTTTATCGTATAAAGTCTTCATGTTGTGCGGCTATGAATTCTTTCTCCTATCTCCATTGTGAATTTCTTGTATTCCTTGTGTTATTGCTGTTTTAAAGTCGCCCATCGTTGTGTCGACTTGGTATTCTGAAATTTGTTGACTTGGAATGACGTTTGAGGGGCAGTTAGGGTCTATGCCGTGTAGTATGAAATAAGGGCTTTCGCCGGTGGAATGTGTGCGTGATTATTATATTGCATCATGCAAAGGGGAGCCCTCTCCCACTCCCTAGGTGACTATTGTCTGTTTTACTTAGCATTGCGGAGTATGGTCCGTTTAACCTCCTCTGTGATGCATTTTCTCGTGGGTTATATCTTGTGAAAATGGTGTTGATTATGTCGTATTGTTCTCTATTTCTCCATCATTTTGTTCTCAAATCTCCACTCGGTCTGATAGGATATTTGGCACGCACCGCCGTCGCTATCATCCTATTGAAAAACCACCTTCCTTATGGTTTCGAATGAACTTTGTCGGCTACTTGGGTAGGTCGCGGAACTGTGAAAAACGTGGTCTATAAAGTACTGCGTAGCGGTTTACGGATGTGTCCGTCCAGATTTAATACCTTACTCCGACGATGTCATATGGCCTGCTTGTGCGTATTGGTTTCAACGGTGGTACAGTCGTTTTTCTTGTGTTACTCACGAAGCACGTTTGGCACTCTCTGGACCATTTATGTATATCTTTTGTCATTTCGGGCCAAAACACTTGTCTTTTCAATCTATTTAGAACCTTGTTAGCATTAAAATGTCCGGCTAGAATGCCCCATGCGCTTCCAGGAAGACGTTATGACGAGCACTTTTGGTACGACATTACTAAAGAACATCTTTCGCGACTCTTTAATTCAATCTCCCACTTGTTAGCCATTTTCGTTCCCATTCTCCATGCAGCTTCTCGCGTTTCCGTATTATCATGGGTGATGCTGCGATTCTGATATAGGAACGTTATTTGCTTATTGGTAATTTGTTTAATCCGCTGTTTTGACCCTTTAGTTCCCACATTAGCCCTCTATCGTTGGTCCCGTCTGGAACGTCACAGACGGCAGGGACTAGACGCATGCACAGCGCCGGTACAACTACCCTGTCTGCTGCTGAAACTGGGCTTGGAGCTGTATTTTCTTCTGTACTTTTCGCCTTTTGCTGGTGATTGTATGACGATCTGGACTCCAGTTTGCTCAGGGCTTCGTCCCAGCAAATTTGTCGCTTTCTCCTTTGATATATGGAACGCGATTTTGTGAAAGTTTCCGCTTTGTAGTTTTACTGGGATTCTTACTATGCCTAAAAATGTCATGGGATTGTTGGAGGCGTCGTACACTGTTCCCATTTGATTGTCGTCTTCTTGTTCTAAGGACTCTATGTCAAACCCTTTGTAATAAGCGTTCGCTAGTACTTGTAGTGGAATTATATACTTATCATTGAACCGGAGTCTAATAGTGCTTGTGCCTTGTCATTCAAAAGCTCCCAATACGATACAACTTTCTCACGATGATGTCTGAATTTTACGCTGTCCTTCGTTCTGTTAGTCCAGATTGAACGTACATTTCGATCTTGTTATAAGCGATTTTTCTTTGTTGGGTTCTCTTACCTTATCTGTATAGTTACTGCTCATTGCTTACTTTGTTATTTAAGGTGGCAGTTTCGGCTATGGGCTAATTCCGCAGCTGTAGGCAACTTGCGAAGTATACGTATTTTATTGGTCTGTTCCTTTGATATGGAGGGTAGCCTTCTTTCATAAACGGCGCCCTGTTGACTCCCCCAGTGGCGCTGCCAGTGTTTTCCTTTTGCTTGGTTGTGTGGGTGTTCTCGATTTCCTCCGTGGTCTCCTCCATTTCATACTCATGCGTCGTAGTTCTCCAATTCTTGTGGAGTTCGCTTACACTGACTTACTTTCGACTGTTGGATTGTGTTCGTCTGCTCAATCTAATTGCCAATTCTTTCTTGTCGTAGGTATCTTGCTCCTACGTCATGGTAGGCGCTCGGAATTTGAAATTGTTCTGGCAATGCTTTCAGGTTTTCGATAAACAATCTTGACGGTAATCCATTCGATCGATTTCTATTGTAGCACACAGGGTTTCGCTTTTCTACCCAGTGTTTCCAGTAGTATGCAGAAGTCTACAATGCTTTGGCCTGGTCGCAACTTCAGATTCCGAAGATCAGTTAGGGCTCGAATTCTAGCCGCCGTGGATTCGTGTGCAAGTAAACTACTTAGTTCCTCAATAACGGCTTCGAATCTGATTTTAACGCTTATCGGCATGGACAGAAATAGACTCTTAGCGCGACCCGCTAAATGATCATCTCCCAGGATTTCAATCAATGTAAACTCATCTCTGACCACGGGGCAGTACTTTCTGCGAAAACGTCTCACAAATTCATTAAAGTTTTCTCTTCTTGCCGAAGTTCCCGGGTCAGGACACGTTGTGGCTTGGTAAAAATCCATCACTGATTATTGATTAATAATATCACCGCGCATTCTGCTCTCCGTGATGGTTTTAACGAGTCTTTGAATGCAGATTCCAACGCTGCTCTGAGGGCGAGCCAGTCGCCATTCCCTCCATCGGCTGCATTGCACTCTGAGGAGTAATCGTGTAAGCTCCTTGACATTGTAAGTGGTGACGTAAATAATCTCCTTTACCTTGTTTCTGGCTCATATCCATCATATCTTGATCCCCGGTTTAGCGGGTGAGCTGTGGGGCCATCGCTTTGTGGCTTGAGTTTATGCGGGGGGCCCCTTTTTCCCCCCCTTGGGGGGTTTCAGCTGAAATACGTTCGTTTCGAACATGCTACACAAGCTGGAGATCAGTTCACCATCTCTCTCGACAGTGGTCAAAAAATGTCTTAATTCTTCTAAACTATCTACACCTATTTCCCTTAGGAGTCTTTGGTAATCTTGCCTAGTTTTTGTATCGCTATCATGCCTAAGCTCTGCATAAGCGTTTATATGCGGGCATGGTCTCTAAAATGTTCTTATGGAGTTCTAGGTTCTCTATATTTTCCTGACACTCTATGTTCGTCTAGATTTTTAGCTAAGCAAACTGGTATACTTCGCACTAAGCTGACTATTTTTTTTATTACTTCTTGAAAACTCACCGACTCCGTGAGAATTCCTTTCTTGGCTTCCTTGGTTTTCGCCATTTGGGCAATTGCCGCTTGGTTCTTTCCTCTTTGCTTCATATCTGGCTCTTATCGCAGAACTCCTTCTTTGCAGAATGAAACTTATGGTTCGGCCCCCATGTGGTGCCTCGTCGGCCATTTTGCTTACACGACGCGGACAAAACGACAACAAAACTTTATCGATAACAAACCAACAATAAAACAAAAAAAAACGGTTTCTACCGCTCCCTTGAGCGGCGTCCGGGTAACTGGTTTTGCATCCGAGAGGGGCGTCGCGATGATATCACCCGCGCGATCCTCGTGATCTCTTGACCTGCTGATCCTCTTCATCGTTTGTGTTGTCACCCAATCCTGTAGCAGTACAAAGTTTCCAAGAAGGTACGGGCGACGACATGAAGATGGGATATTCTCCTCGAGTTGCTCGATGTAGCCACCAGCGCACACCCTCAGTCTGGGGCCCACGAAGAAAATATCGGTTTATCATTCAGCTACGTCGCGGCACACCATCAACGGCCGAGCCTTGGTGGAATGGGTGAGATGATGTTCCTGGACCGTAACGACGTTGCTCTGGAGCTGCTCGATGTTTGAGGTCTTGCAGATCAAGAGTACTGGTCTCCAGGTAGCTATCCATGGGTGATTCCATTCAAGAAGTTCCGCAGCTGTTTGGAGGCCACGTGAATTCCAAAGGCGTTCTCCACTCAGGCCGCGACTGGAGATGACTTCATATTTTGGTGTACATGAAGGTGAATGGCGGCAGCCGGCTCCTGCTTATAGAGGAAGATCTTGGGTATCTTCCGCCCTGGTACTCATATCCACTTCCTCTGTCTGGGCTGCGAAAACTTCGCTCATATGTGACTCGGCCGGAATGACTTTTTTTTGCCCCCCCCCCTGTATATAATTCGCTTCGTCTGTTTGTTTGTTTGTAAGTTTGTTTGTTTGTAAGTTTGTCTGTCCGGAAATTCGGTTCGACCTGAAGAACGACTTGGAGAGGTCGGGTCAAGGTGGGGATGGGTAGGGCATGGGACAAGAAATAAAAAGCACACTTGACCTATGGGAAGCCCCGCCCACAGTGGGCGGGGCACTCGCCGAAAGTTTGGGGTTCCGCAGAAAAATGTTCATAATTCGCTTCCGGAGCAGCTTAAAGATGGGGAAAAAAGGGAATAAGGTTAGTAAGGAGTCGCCAGACTAACTGTGGCAGACACATCCAAAATGGGCGGGGCGTACTCAAGGTGGGCGGTGCTTCTCGCAAAATTCAGTAACCGCGAGTGTTTGGAAGTCGCAAAAAACTCAGTGTAGAATGTAAATATCTGGCGAATATAGGGCACGCTCAAAGTGTGTTGAGACCCGCCCACAGTGGGCGGAGCTTGCCCTAAATCGCAGGGTATTCATTTTAAAAGTTTGTAGCTCGGTTCCAGAACACTCCAGACACAGCAAAAAGTTCTA
>MU912216.1:35034-65354 GCA_036418165.1 Cooperia oncophora | reverse complement strand
GTTCAACTTAATCGTGTTTGCGGCAACCCCTCCTCCAGTATCTGGCTTCTTTTTCCTGTCGTTAACATAGTTTCCGTCTTCTAGGACTAGCCTCTCTTTTAACTGATCTGCATGTGTTTTACGGCTTCGGATTTAGCAATGGACGTCGTATATTCGACGACCCAATGCTTGAGTGATGACTCCTGGGATCCGCTTGTCCCCTATCTGATAATATCGGGTATAGGCCCGCTGGCTGACGATGAAACTTCTTTCTTTTTCACAATGGTCGTACAGGCTCCTTTCCAGCTGAAATCGTGATTGTCCGATTAGAGGTGTCAGTTGCACGAAATGAGCCTACTCGCTAAGAACGTGAGTTTGCAAAAACGGGCGGCGTAGCAAGGAATTACGACTTTCCCACGGTCCCGTACTCTGACCCCGTGCAGTTTTGGGCGGGGGGACCACGACACATCGACAGCTGGGGGGCTGATAGTCTCATACACCCTCAATGTGTTTGAGCGTACCATGTGTCTTTAATGTATAAATGCTCACATTACCGGTTAGCCCTCTTCAGGTAATAGGCGAATACTTGGGTTCAAAAAAGTATGACAGAACTTTCCCGCCAACCTAATATTTGGTGCTCCTTGAAGCATCTGACATCTGACATCCTTTCTTTGGCTGTTATATGTATAGGAAGTGGGTGAGTCAACAAACCCCACGCTTTCCACGCCTTTTCATGCCTCAGTTGGTACCTCGCCTGACCTTCTGCATTCCCGACCTTCGTTCTTTCTAGCTCACGACAGACCTCGCCTTTTTAATAGGGGGTGATAATCCACCGTCGCTTCTATCTGTAGGCTCTTACCAGGGCACGCCGTCGTTGTGATATCACAACAGGAGGTCGTATTTGACCTCGAGGGAGGGGGGGGGGTCGCAAGCGCAGATCTCTTTCTGAAGAGAGGGTGCAGCGATACCGTCGCTCAGCTTCAATGAGGCGGATAACATTTTAGGTTCTGCAAAATAAGAACTGAAGATGATGACGAGGGCTAGAACTCAAGAGCAACTGTGCTGCTTCTGCAACAGCCCTCGCAGGCCGCGCATTCCCACAAAACATCAAAATAAAAACGGCCTAAGCTCCCACTCGTTAGTTTGAAGTATTTCTATAGCATTAGAGCCGGGATTCGAGCCGGATCGCAGAAATGCACACGCGATTTTAATTTATTGCGTTTCCTTAGTTTTTTCAATTTTGTTTTATTTACATCTACATTCGTTGTTGTTCATTTCTAGCCTTTGTCATCTTCATCACCTTCTATTCGGACTTTGAAGCATGAGCAATACCTCAAATGTTAGGAAATTGCGTTTTGCTTGTATTGTCATGTTTTATTGTCATGTTGTCCGTTTTTATTGTCATGTTCTTTGGAGAATGCGCGGCCTCTGAGGGATATTGCAGAAGCACCACAGTTGCTCTTGGAGTCTAAGCCCTGTTATCATCTTCGTTTTTTTGAACACTGCTAAAACTGTATCCGCATAAAGAAATTGCGTGTAGCTCGTTATTCCAAATGGCGCAATTACAGAACGCCGAAGAGAGCTATCACGCGAACCTGCGCTGGCGGATGGTGTTAGCATAAACGTGAGGGCGTGTAGCAAGGAATTACGACTTTCCCACGGCCCCGTACTCTGACCCCGTGCAGTTTTGGGCGGGGACGCGATAACAGTCATACAGCTGAGGGGCTGACAGTCTCATACACCCTCAATGTGTTGCCATGTGTCTTTAAGGATTGATCTTTCTATTAGTGTCACTAGCTCGGCTCCTGCTCATCCTTATTCTGCATTATGGACAAGAATGTTATCCGCTACCTTCAGCACCGACCCCTTCAAGCGCTTCCTTAAACTATTTCTTCTACCACCCTGGCGCCAGCATGGCAGCTGTCGACGCCGAAATAATGGAGCTGCACAAGGACAATGTCTACAGTCATCAGACAATCTTCCACGACGCTAGCTCTCTAGAGCGGGAGCCTACGGTTCGAATGACGAAATGACGTTCGGGAGTACCTGTAAACTCAGTTATAGATAGCGCTGGGTCAGGAAACTACTGGATGAAGAAGCTGCCTCCTCGGTCAATCCGTACGCAAGGCAGCTACGAGATCTGAAGCGAATCGTCAAGCAGAGGGCAAAATCCATCGGCACAGTCCGTCTTCAACGTGCTGGTGCGGCCCACTCCGTCCAAAAAAGTTCGAGCCGAAGCCATGCTATAGAGCTGGACGGCTCTACCCTTGCACCGGTGTAGTCCAGACATTGCTCTTTCTGACTGCTAGTCGCCTCCCGTATTCAACCGTTATACAGCCGAGAAAACCTCCACGACTTGAGCCCAAGTCAAAGTTGAGATGATGTCCAACTTTGCGTCGCGCCGGCGTGCATTGTTAAGCGATGGCATCCACGAACTGTCCAAAAACTGGCAAGGATCTCTCAATAACATTGCTGTATAATTTTGATCTTGTACTCCTCTGTAAAGAAAGTCTAGTTTGAAAAAATGTGACAGAACTTTCCCACCAACCTAATAGAAGGGAGGCGCGACGGAGTGATCTGTTGAGTCGTTGGAGGTGGATGGCAGTAGAGTAGGCAGAGAATATTTATTAGGAATAGAACACATAACTAACAGAAAACGTTGGGTTTATATAGTCACTTGAGATCATTAATTAGGCGCGAAAACTAGTACCTAATACGGTAGGTTACGATCAAAAGTACTGGTCATGGTGGGTCGGTAGATCAATGCTATATCTAACATGATCCAACTACCGGGGCATCAAATTCACTGCGCATACCATGAAGTTGTACGAGCGGCTAGTCAACACAAAGTTGAACAAACCTTGTCCCCGTTGGGCAGTTCGGCTTTATACCAGAGAAGTCTACCACTAATCAATTTTTCATCGCTAGGCAGTTAAGGAAAAATACCGAGAGAGGCGACGGCCCTGCCACATAGCCTTCCTGGGTCTCGCGAAGGTCTTCAATTACTTACTCCGGCCTCTACTATGAAATGCGCTCAAAGCAACGTTCTCGAACAACTGATCTCCTCTGCGGAGGACATGTACGACGAGGTTGAGACGCTGTAGGCACCAACACACGGCTTGACGAAACAGGTAGACATCACGGTTGAAGTACACCAAGTATCAGTCCTGAGCTCGCTTTACTTCCCATAAACTCTGGATCTTATGGCAAGGAAAGTCATGTAGGGACCATTTATAACAATCCTCAGCGCTGACGACATTACCCCGGTAGCTAGGAAGAACCCCAGGGCCAGGTGCCAAGGTGGAAGGATGTGCTCTCTGAAAATGGACTCTGGCTGAATGTGAAACATACCACGGTCGCTCGCAAAAGTACTCGACTCCATCGTAGGCCGCCACTGCGGAAGCATCGGAGGGTTGAATTTTTTTTCAGCAGCCGGAGATTGATCTAGCAGCTGATGACGGCGTGGACGAGGTGGTAAAGGATTGAATAATTGCAGCTTGGATGGAATGGAGAGAGTGCACCGGCATCCTACGCTACAGGCGGAGCTCGAGAACGCTCAAGGGCAAGGCTCGATGATAATGTGTAGCGGGCAGTAGTAAGGCCTACGGTGCTCTACGGCAGGAATAACGAAAGGCAGCTTTACTTAGCTGAAATGAGAATGCTCTCGGCTAGACTCGCATAGAGCCAGAAACAAGGACGGCAAAGTGGCCGCACAGAAAGCTCCGATCCAGGTGAAGCCACGAGAGAAACCACAGCGTGGGTTTGTACATGTGCTGCGAAAGCCTAAGTACCACCTGGTACTGGAAGCGTTGGACTTTGAACTGCACTGCAAGCGACTACGAGGAGCCTCAAATAAAAAGTAGGGACGTCATCAAAAACCCTTCGCTGATGTGAACGCCACGGCAGAAGATGCGGTCGATCAGAACAACCAGCGAGAGTCTGTAACAACAGCGGACGGTGCTACGGCGTGGGATTGAGTGGGGAGGAAAATCTTCTTGTTCTGGATCGGAATTTCGGTTTGGATGGAGAGGGAACTTTGTCATTTAGGGGTAATTTGAACCTTGAACGAGAATACCTTATCTGTTCAAAGCGAAAACGTAGAAATGGTCGTTTGCAGACCATTTCTGCGTTTTCGATATGTAAAATACCTGGCACCGGGGTATGCAATACGACCATTTTTGCGCTACAGAGCGCCATTTCATCCTCAGAGGGTAAAACTACGCTGGAGACAAGTTTTCCGAGGTAAGTAGCGGCGCCGGTCATTCATTGTGGCTTAGCGCCTGCGCCTGACATTCAAACAAAAACAGTGAATTACATGAAATATGACAAATTGCTATAGATGGACGTCTGCCAGCTACAAATAGATCATGGATTCTCTTCTCTCAGAATGCTGCGCGGAGATCGCTACTAGTCTCTCTCCGATGTCATCACGTATTTTGCAATCTTCCCCATCCAAATGGAGCTGAAGTTCTGAGGACAGGTGGTAGCTGAAGGGTGCAAGATGTGGAGTAAAAGGACGGTAACCCATCCGCGTTAAAAGGACGGTAACCCATCCGCGCGTCGTCATCTGAGAGAAACGTATTCCCTTTTCTTCTTGAGTGATAACGTAGTTGAGCCACACATGCATGCGCTTGAGTGTGATAAGAAAGGGCGTCATGTCTGCTCTGCGATCCTCGTTGCGTGGAGTACCCACCTACTGAATTTTTGAACCTCGCCGATCGAGTCCGAACCATCAAGACTGGTTATTTCGAGAAATACCAAGAATGACTGTCAGTTGTATTGGTATGGTCACTCTTCCACGCGGTTCCTAGCACTACCAAATTACGTGTCACCCGGCGCCCAGCGATGGAGAAGTGTTGCTAAGTGAGCGGCAGTTGGTCTTACGACAAGGGACGTTTCCCTTATAAACCTCCAAGGCGTAGATAGGACTGATTACGGATGAGGCCGCACAGGTGCAGAAACAGCATGACATGTCGAAAGTGATGTTCAAGAGGCACGAGTTGCAAAGGCAT
This sequence comes from Cooperia oncophora, assembly GCA_036418165.1. NCBI lineage: Eukaryota > Metazoa > Nematoda > Chromadorea > Rhabditida > Trichostrongylidae > Cooperia > Cooperia oncophora. The sequence goes on along the minus strand of MU912216.1, from coordinate 60,363 downwards.
ATCAAAAGGCAATTTCAATACTTCAGGAGGCTTTAGATGGATGGGAAGGGCTTTTGAGCTCCTTTCCTTCTTTATATGTTGACTACCAAATCGCCTCGATTTATATGCGAATGGTCGAAAAAAGGCGGTCATAGGACATTAGCCGCTATCACTTCCTCTCCTCCCTGATAGTTTTCCGACTCAATTTTACTTCTTTTATCCTAATTGCCCTAATTGCTAGGTCGCTAAGTTTGGAGAGCGAGTTTGTTACCCCTATGCGATGATGGGGTTTGCCGTAAAAGGGAATTTCTGCTCACACCAGTCGCAGTGACTGCTGTGGATCATCGCACTTACACTGAAATTCGTACACTTAGATCTCACTGGAAACATCTGCATCCGCATTTTTATCTCCACATTTACTTCTAGCATTACGAATTTTATAAATCCACCTATGCCTTCATGAAAGCTTTATGTAAGTTGAGACCATTTCCTGCCAAGGCATATTCATATATCCCTTGACTTCAGAGCTCGTTATTCTCGCGAACTTCCAGAGCCTTCGAGAGGAGCCTGACGGGCGTCAATGGAAATTACTGAGCGTGCTCGGTGCGAGCATGGGGGCGAGCGGCGCATACAACACACACGACGTGGGTGGATGATGTGGCCGTACGACGCATCGAACGCATTTCAAAGATTTGATAGGTATTATCGTGGCTTCTGCGCGACCTCTTCCATATTCAGCCCGTGCCATGCCGCAACATTCGGCTATATAGACAATATTCGGATTCGGCCATGTTTTCAAGGCATCACTAGAGTCCGCTCAGTCTTTCACGTGATGCGGTAATTGACAAATCGCCGGGATGCCCATTGCCGCAGCTTCCTCGTTCCAAACGGCTGCCCCTCGTGCAGCTACCTGAACGTTCTAGACGTTGGTTGCTACCGTCTTCGCAGGCGACACAGAGAAGGACGATCACTACGCAGGTAACTCTTGCTTTCTTTCGAGATGTGACGTATTTTCGTGAATTGTCAGGCGCACAGTTGTACGCCCGATGAATGTCAAGAGGGCTCAAAGTGCTCGAAGCCTGTAAGCATGTAGGAGTAAATCTCTGAGGGTTTCCTAGGTATCTGTTTTTCGCAACAGTAGATGATGGCCCCGCGTTTAGCAGATTGGTACATAAACCAGTTCGTTCCGCTCTTCCTTCGTTTGGTGAAGAGAAATAAGCTTGAAGAGAACCTTACGTCACAACCTTCACTACGTGTATTTGATTGCTTTTCCACAAGGAATTCGCCAGTACCTGTTTTCATTTGAAACCGTATGTATTATACCGTATGTAGTTACATAAGGTCCCTCCACTAGGATCTTAACGATTTCGTGGGACTTGCTGGGTCGCGAGTGTGACAGCTAGCCCCTCTTTCTCGCCTGCGAGAGGCAGGAGATTAGGGATAAGCCAGGTGTCGCACACACCATTTATTGGCCTCGCTAGTAGGAATGGGTGGCATTTGGTAACTGCACATGTCACTCTATTTCATTTGTGCGAGACACAAATGTCTGGCGGCTGGTTTAGGATCGCAATGATTAACGCTGGCAACGACAACAACAGCTATCACGCAGGACAAATCTTATCGCCAAACCCTGATCAGGCGCCTCACAATCCGAGAAGGTGATAGCATCGCGTAGCGACAAATATGGCGGGCGGTGACCTCAGTCGCATTTCAGCTGCAGAAATGGTCCATTCTTTCGCTACGAAACTGCCAACATTATGCACGGAGAGGGTCCCACCTACAGGTAATCGCACAATGTGCCTTCAATGCCAACAACGAAATTACACCAATCGCGGGCTCAAATACTTATTTCCCGATTGCATGCCGTAGGTAGTGAGGTCCAAATATGCACGCTCATAAGTGCTAACTTGCTTGCCAGCAGAAAAAAAAGGTATTCAATGCAGATCAAACGCCGTGGAAAGGCCGTTCTTCTTGCAGATGATTTTGTTTATTTTAGAGTAGTTGTAGGACTATGGAAAAACGAAGAGACAATGTAGCGCGAGCGAGAGAGCTATGCCAAACAAACCTGAGTCTCAGTTCATCGCAAAGAAGAAGGGTGTATACACCTTGCGTAAAGTTGACGGAGAAGAGAAAGGTGATGATCGTCACCAAACAATCGCTTTGCTTCCTTATCGATGGAGTCGACGTCAGAAAAGGCAACAAATAATTTTGAAGCGCAGAAGGCCAGTAGGGTAACGTCTAAAGACAAGCGGAATCTCGATGAAAGATATTTTCAAAAAACAAGTAATTTGATTAAAATAATATACCATTTTCACTCCAAATTCACCACTTTTCAAACAAATTCACCACTTTTCAAACCAAATTCACCACTTTTCAAACCAAATTCACCACTTTTCAAACCAAATTCACCACTTTTCAAATCAAATTCACCACTCTTTTTAGACCGGGCAGTTCACCACCAGATCACGCCAGACACCACTGCGAGCTCCGCCCCGACGGCCACGCCTACTTGTCAGCGCGGTCATAGATTTTCAACACATCGACACATGGCCGACTCCGCCCATTCTTCAAAGGGTTTGTTGCGAACTTCGAAATTTCATAACTTTTTCAACTTTTTAATTTCACATCCACTCTTTGCACGACGAAGACACTCGTACCCGCGCATTCATGACAACTTAGGCTCTGTCGGCCACTCGGAAAAATAAATCAGGCAAAGTTTGTTCCGAGTGACGGACGAGACCCTAGCATGCAAGCCAAGACTCTATACTGCCGATTTGCACCATTTTTGAAAAGTGGGCGGGGCTTCTTCAAAGTGGGCGGAGCCTCTCACAGTGGGCGGGGCTTCACGAGCAGTCCAAAAATGCAAAAATTTAAAAAAATCATATCAAAAATATCAAAAATATTTAAAATAAAATTCCGCAAAAAGCAAGTGGGCGTGGCCAGGGGGAGCCAAAGTTCCCATAAATGCGCGGGTACAAGTGTCTCGTTGTGCAAAGAGTGGATGTGAAATTAAAAAGTTGAAAAAGTTATGAAATTTCGAAGTTCGCAACAAACCCTTTGAAGAATGGGCGGAGTCGGCCATGTGTCGATGTGTTGAAAATCTATGACCGCGCTGACAAGTAGGCGTGGCCGTCGGGGCGGAGCTCGCAGTGGTGTCTGGCGATCTGGTTGGTGAACTGCCCGGTCTAAAAGAGTGGTGAATTTGATTTGAAAAGTGGTGAATTTGGTTTGAAAAGTGGTGAATTTAAAGTGAAAATGGCATATATAATAACATGCAACTCAAGAAACTCACTAAAAACAAGGCGAAAGTGGGCATCCACCACACAACATGTGGAAAGCGAAAGAACTCTTCTGAAGCAGTGGACACTCTTCTGCGAGCCGATAGAGAAGTATGATCAGGGGTGTAATCTATGCCTAGATACTCGCGCAAACTGCGCCCAGCATTCATCGACAAAAGTCTGAAAAAGATTCTGGCTACTCTATTCCAACACTGACACCACTGAACATTTTTGAAGAAGCATGTCATACAGCTTGCAATCATCATGGTCTTCCGTATGTCACACATGGACAATTAGGCATGAATTCTTATAAATATTTCCAAGAACATCGAAGAATGAGTGACATAGCATTTGTGGCAGTTGCTCGTTCGCCGTGCCCTAGCAGTCTCAGAGTCTCCCATCACTATTCTAGTTTTGTTCACTGTAAAGTTTTCATTTTACAATTGAAACTATCCCTGCAACATTGTATTGATAGCGTGTGTTTGGTTATGAAGCAGTATACCCGAAATCCCTGAGATCGGGTAGGCGTGGCCGCATGTTTCAACTTAAGCCTGGAAGTGTCTATGCTTCTGGTGAGATCTTGACACAATTGTTGTCGTGTCTCTGTCCAACACAGAACAAGATGACAGTTGTCCCAGACTGGAATATTCCACGAGTAACCAGTTCCGTGCCATGTTCAAATGCCACGCCTACTCTGGCTCAGGGATAAGGAGGTACATGTAGTTGATCAGTAAAGGAGAAACGAAAAGAACCTTAAATAACATCCCGAACGAAGCCCCTATGTGACGGTTGCGAACCCCATTGTACGATTTCTCGGGACTTTCTGGGAAATCGACACCGGACGACGAAATTCCACACCACTGCTATTGCGTCGCTAGTGGATTCAGGCATCGATCAAAGATTGCTTGCCTATTCCCAATAAGGTATCCAGAAAAAGCAGAACGACTGATGACCTCGAAAATATCGACATTCACCGTTGTCTGTGAAGAGCACATAAAATCGTCCTGTAACACTGCAGGCAACAACTACGGTTTCATGGATATAAGTTACTGTGGCCTGGAAACGCTGAAGTAAAAAACCACGCCTCTCTGCTTCATTATGTACGTTTGTGAAATGGACATACACACTCTGCGGTACACCCTCTGCGAGTGCCGACCTGGCAATTTCAAATGCATAGAGGCATTTCAGAGATCACCTGATTGCATGAATTGTCTTCTGGTACGAGCGGATGCATGATCCCATTGTTCCGTAGCTGATCCCGTATCTCCCTTGTTCTACGCCGTTAGACCAGTGGGTCAAGCACCCATTCTCTGTCATGCGAAGTTTCAATAAATTTATTTGGCATTTCTCATGCTCTCATGAAGGTGGCAAAACAGGACTTCGGACCCTCAAATCCTATTACTGATATGCAGTCGGAAGGACGGAAAGAACTATCCCATGCAAATGTAGAGCATGACATAACTCGCTCCTTTCACTTGCCTATAATGTTTTATAATGTGACTTCATCTATCCCTTCTTGAAGACCCATGGTACGATCACACATAGTTTGGGTGTGCGTGACTATCAGCCCCCAGCTGTCGAAGCGTAGCGGTTTCCCCGTCCTAACATGCGCAGGAATGGAGATACAGGACCGTGAAACACGCTAATTCCTCCATGCTCCGCCCAATGCCTTTTGCGGCGCAGACTCCCGCTGTCCGCGCGGCGCGTGTCGCACGCAGCGCTCTTGGCACTTTACCAAGTCCTGTAATTGCGTACAAGGAAAACGCAATTTCCTGATGCGGATAACATTTGAGGTGTTGCTCATGCTGCAAAGTCCGAATAGAAGGTGATGAAGATGACAAAGGCTAGAAATGAAGAACAACGAATGTAGATGTAAATAAAACAAAAATGAAAAAATTAAGGAAATGCAAATTAATTGAAATCGCGTGTAAGTTTCTGCGCGATACCGGCTCTAGCCATGAAAATACTTTGAACTAACGAGTGGGACGCTTAGGCCGTTTTTATTTCATGTTTTGTGGGAATGCGCGGCCTCCGAGGGATGTTGCAGAAGCAGCACAGTTTTCTCTTGAGCTCTGGCCCTCGTCATCATCTTCGGTTCTTATTTTGCAGCACCTCAAATGTTATCCGCATCAGGAAATTGCGTTTTACTTGTATTCCAAAGCGCAATTACAGGACTTGGCAAAGTGCCAAGAGCGCTGCGCGGACGGCTGTTAGCATAAACGGGAGTCTGCGCCGCAAAAGGCATTGGGCGGAGCATGGAGGAATTAGCGTGTTTCACGGTCCTGTATCTCCATTCCTGCGCATGTTAGGACGGGGAAACCGCTACGCTTCGACAGCTGGGGGCTGATAGTCACGCACACTCAAACTATGTGTGATCGTACCTTGTGTCTTCAAGGACAAGCTCAAGGACAAGACCAGCACTAATTTGAATGCTGGTCGAAGGCGAATGCGTTTTGGCAAGTGTTACGACAAAGTGGAAGAAACTTGCATAATGCTAGAAAGGAACAAACTGTGTTCACCGATTTTAGCCTTAGAAGATTTACGGCTCAAAAGTGTAGCATAGTGATAACTGCGCCACATAATGTTCCGTCTTACATGATGTTTTCAAGGCAGTTCCCAGATAGAAAATGTGATAATTACCAAAGCCAGTTCGCATGTCAACATCAAGATCTAACTTGAATGAATAAGTTTTTTCTTCACCTTTTTCAGAAGTGGTCACCCTGACGTTATCACTACATGATAGTTCCACCTCGTGTTTTCTCTGCGTCTCATTTTTTTGAATAAAATTTCTAATCATTGTGACTTTTTGCCTTATTCTAGGCTATAGCAAGAGGACATTCATTATCGGACTTTGAAAGGACAGCTAATCGCAAAGAAGACTCAAGGACTGTCGAGCCGTCAATTGGCATTGGCAGTTACCAAATTCCTACTCGGAGGAAATTTTCCAGTACCTCGTGTAAGACGGGATTTCGTAAGATTTATGGGTGGAACTATCATTATGTGGCGCAGTGTATATCACAATGCGTTTTCGGGTGTTGATCTGATATCCAAATTTGCTGACGACTAAGAGGGAAAATGTATTCCTTTTTCTTCCCTGTGCTCCACGAGCTTGTGAATCCTTCAGTGCGCATGTAAGGCCGTAAAAAATCAGTGCTGTTGCACAGTGATGGAGCAGCCAATGAGTGGACGGCCTCACAGGCAAGGCACCGAGGTTCGGATTTTTTGCATGTGACGTTTTGCTTTTCTCTGAATTGCGGAGCGTTCGGACGTGTTTCGCAAACGTTTAGCGTAAGCATTGAACCTTTGCAAAAGGTTAGGTCGGTCTGACTAGGCACACCTTTTACTGAGCCTGATTAAAAGCAATTCATTCCAACTCCGGGGTGCACGTGGCTCGGCGAGCTTTCGTTGTCCTAACAGCTTTTTCAGACCTTCAAACAACCAAAGCAAGCATATCTCATACAATACACTTAACAAGCGTTAAGTTAAACAGTCAACTAACCAGGACGACCAAATACTTAACAAGAAGTGCGTTATCAACTGCAATACAATGTATAGGGCACACTGTGAGCAACATAATAACAGCAATTGAACCTTACCCGAATGGAGCCCTCTGCAAATAAAAGCCACTAAGCATGCGACTAACGTGACCTTTCGTATGACTTCCTATATCGCTGCCGCTTCAGCCTCATTACTTTCATGAGCTCATCCCTATTGTTCGATTTCCGGAGATAGCCGCTTGATAGCGAGGGCCTCAAGCAGTTTTCCAAAGGGGCCTCCCTCGAGCGGTATAGCACATTGCCTCCAGAGAAGGTGGATGGTTCCTGTCGATGCAACAATGTGCGATGCCGTAAAAAAAGCACTCCTGGGGTAAGAAGACGGATTAGAGCTCGCACATGTTCGTCCAATTACACACGTCATTATACAGTGGTCGTATGGTTTCACCAATGTATTGCTGACCACATCCTTCGCATGTGACCAAATAGACTGTTCCTCTTAACTGGCAGACCTTATTTTCAGTGCAGTAAGGACAGTTGTTTCGGCCACACTTTTCTTCATAAATCCGCGATGACGCCAGCAACACTTTCCCAGATTCGCAGGTGGACGGAACTTCAGCTTGACTGGGAGGTTAGATGACTTGATGACATGGTTCACTTTCTTACGCTATTCGTTCGTTGATGTAGGGTAACACTACAACCAAAAGTTTCCTTCGCGGAAGATTGAATGCAAACCTGTGGCAACCGATCTCTGATAGGAATCAAATGATATACTAAAGAGAAGGTCGCATTCCTACAATCATGAGTGCGTGCTCGGAATCATCATTTCATTTTGCCTGATTCGAAACCGCCGAAACGTTGTACTGTTGTTAGAACGGACGTAGTAGACGAAGGGAAGCCTTGCTCAAATCAGTGCCATGGTTCGCCGTATCGATAGCTGTGAACCAGGAAGTGCTTGATTCAGTGCTGACTGCATACCACGAGTTCGCCATCAGATTCGATGGCAGAGAAAATGCAAGTCCGACTGCTCTGGATAGGCTGTCATCATTCATTGCATCGATGCCGTTTCCGGAAACGTAGGTGTCAGCACCAAGACCAGCACCAGCTCTAGAGCCTAGACTAGCATCATCAAACTTGATATAAGTACACGCGAGGGAAAGGTCAGCAAAGTTTGCATCCAATCTAAACGAAAGAGAGAGACGTGGTTTGAAAAAGCTTTGCTTATGAAGAATGACCTCCGATATAGTGTGAGCGACAAGAGTGGAGATTTTGTTGTTCTCACACAATCACTGGATAAAGCCTCGGCCTAACGATCGCTCTCGGATTCTACTACATACGAAAGGTCATCGCTACGAGATTTCGAAAAGGTGTCAAATGAACTCCGACGCACGATCACGCAAGTCTTGGGCAAGATCATGGATGTAAGGACAAACGCACAAGTTTTCTGAAGACATTGATCTACGTGACATCGATGAAGACTTGATAAAAAACAGACCAATCATATCTTCCTGTGGAGGTCCGTCGGACAGGATCAGCTGGTTCCTTACAAAGCTCCTCTCACCGTTACTTCATTCACGTAGCGGCTCATTTGGTGAACGTCGGAGAATTCATATCAGCCCTTGATCGATGTGAAGTACCGGATGATGCATGTTACGCGAGCTTCGACGCGGTTTATACACAAATGTCGATAATAACGAAGCTGTGAACTCGGATTGAACTACGACAACATCAACAAGAAAATCATACGCTCGGATCGATGAAGGAAGATCTACGACAGCTCTTAGCAGCTACTTTGAAGTGTAACATCTTCCAGTTCGATGGCATGTTCTATTCACAGAAAAGAAGATTGGCCATGGGACTGAGAATATCGCCGCTACTGGCTATCGTCTATTTGGATCGCATTGAAAGAAGATCCTTGATCTCAGGAATCATATTCTACAAGCGATACATAGACGATGTCTTCGTCATTGGCTCCACCGCCGAGGTGATGCACACAATGCTTCATAAATTGAACTCATGTGATCCCAATATACGTTTCACGGTGGAGTACCCAGATGACAGCGGCTTTCTTCCGTTTCTCAACACGAAGATTCGGATAAACCATGGTACCAAGGAACTCGTGTGGTATAAGAAACCGATGTCGAAGAATATCCTTCTGCATTCCCGAAGTGCACATCCCTTGTACATGAAAGCGAATGTGATAAGGAACCTTATCACAACGAAGTCAAGGACCTGTGCAAGGATTTTGGAGGAGAATGGCTATACAACATGTCATCCAAGAACATGGCGTCCTTTTTCTTTGCTACTGGAGGAGTCCCACTGGTGTTACCTTACATCAACGAACGAATAGCAAAGAAAGTGAACCATGTCATCAAGTCATCTCATCTCCCAGTCAAGCTAGTGTTCCGTCCACCTGCGAATCTGAGAAGTTTGCTGACGTCATCGCGGATTTATGAAGAAAGTGTGGCCGAAACAACTGTCCTTACTGCACTGAAAATAAGATCTGCCAGTTAAGAGGAACAGTCTATTTGGTCACATGCGGAGGATGTGGTCAGAAATACGTGGGTGAAACCTCGACCACTGTATAAGCGATTGGACGAACATGTGCGAGCCCTGCGAAATGCTCCTTCTTGTGCTGCTGAGTGCTTTTTGAGGGTATCGCACATTGTTGCATCGACAGGAACACCACCCTCTCTGAGACTGACTGTGCTATACCGCTCGAGGGAAACTCCTTGAAGCCCTCGCTATCAAGCGGCTATCCCCGGAAATCAACAACAGGGATGAGCTCATGGAAGCAATAAGGCTGATAACGTAGCGGCAGCGATATAGGAAGTCATAGAAATGTCACGTTTGTCGCATGCTTAGTGAGTTTCAGTTGCATAGGTAGTCATTCCGGGTAAGGCGTTTAATACTGTTATGGAATTGCTCACAGTGTGCCCTATACATTGTATTGCAGTTGATAACGCACTTATGTTAAGTAATTGGTCGTCCTGGTTAGTTGACTGTTTAACTTAACGCTTGTTAAGTGTATTGCATGAGATATGCTTGCTCCGGAAGGTCTGAGGAAGCTGTTAGGACAGCGAGGGCTCGCCGATAAGGTGTATCCCAAAGTGTCCTCAATTTCGCAAGAGGATATTACAACATATGGGGCTCAGGGATCGTTCAATCATATCGTATAGTCAGAAGTCCCTACTCTGACGAGTATGCCCCGGTTCTCGGAACTGGCAGGAGATGCTGCCTGTGGAACAACTCACAAGCAGGCACTCAGTGTCAATACTTACAGGGAATACCTCCTGAAGCTCGCCGCATCCATGCGAAATCAGGATCTGAACCACTCAATGTCACCATTTATCGAGATGTTGCTCGAGTCCACATTATAGGCGACAAAGCCACACCGGGCTTGCCTAGCAAATAGCTGCTTATCAGTGATCCTACAGCTGATTATGCTGCTGAGCAAGCCGTCAGACAAGTCTTTCGCCTAGCCCCAATGGCTTGCCTCCTCGGTTCCTAAGTGCGTTTACTGCTGTCGCCTGTGCCTGTGCTCCCATTGATCATCGAGTTCCTCGAGCGGGCGCCAGTAACGTCTCCATTCGTCCCTGCAACGTGCAAGAGTTGCCCAATGAACTCTCTCTGCTCGAGGGACACGATGAACTTCATACCATTCGTTCAGAGCTTTCACGAAGAAGTCTGACCATCGCGTAGGCGGTCGTCCAGGCGTTCGCTTGACATCCCGTGGAATCCAGTCGGTGATCGCTCTGGTCCAGCGGTCGTCCTCGAAAACGCATGACGTGCCCGGCCCACCTGATCTTCGAAACCTTGGCAAATGCGGCGGCGTCTCTGATCTTCGATCGTCGGCGGAGTGCGGAGCTCCGGATTCCCTCTCTCACTTGCGTGTACTCCGAGCATCGCCCTTTCGATGGCGCGTTGAATAACGCCGACCGCATGCTCATCCTGCTTTCGTAGAGTCCAAGTCTCTGAGGCGTACGTCAAGGCAGGAAGGACCGCGGAATCGAAGAGGTACGGAGCTTGGTGTTCTTCGTCTTCTTCGCTACTCCCTCGATGTTCTTGAAGGCTCCCCAAGCCGCTCGCTTCCTCCTGCTCAGCTCTGGAGCTAAGTCATTCATCATATTGATTTCACGACCCAGGTACACATAGCTAGAGCATTCAGAGATGGTCGTTCCGTTGAGCGTGAATGGGGCATCCAATCCGTTTCTCATGAACATCGTCTTCGTTAGATTCAGCCGTAGACCGATTTTTCCACACGCGCAGTCGAATTCAGCCAGCATTCGTTCCGCTTGCTCGATGTTTGGTGTTATCAAAACGATGTCGTCAGCAAAGCGGAGATGGTGTAGTTGCCGTCGATCTTCACTCCCATGTCTTCCCATTCCAGTTGACGCATGACGTTCTCGAGAAGAGCTTGGGCGAGATGGTGTCGCCCTGTCGGACCCCTCTCTTCACATCGATGATGATCTCCTTGTAGAATGGTGAGATCTTGGTCGTGAAGTTGCTGTAGAGCTCACGAAGAATCCTGATGTACTGAGTAGGAATACCCTGGTTGCCCAGGGCTTCGATAACCGCTTCTGTCTCAACGGAGTCGAAGGCTTTCTTCAAGTCGATGAACGTGAGACATAGCGGCATCTTGTACTCTCGCGATACTTCGATGAGCTTCGTTACCGTGTGGATGTGATCGATCGTGCTGAATCCTCTTCGAAACCCTGCTTGCTCGCATGGCTGTCCTTCGTCTAGTGTTCTGCCAATCCTGTTCAGGATGACTCGTGTGAAGAGTTTGTAGACTACAGACAGCAGGCAGATTGGGCGATAATTGCCAATGTCGTACAGGTCTCCCTTCTTGTACAGCAACACAGTCTTGCTGGTTTTCCACGAGGTGGGTACCTTGCATTCCGACAGGTAGCGCGTGAAGAGTCGAGCCAGAGTTTTGACAAGAACTGGCGGAAGATTCTTCAGATGTTCGGGTCTGATCCTGTCGGGACCGGGTGCCGTACGATTCTTCACCGACGAGATGGCGTGTCGGACTTCGGAAGGGAGAACTGCAGGAACGACATATCCATCCTGCTCCAAGCGGTATGGTGGCAGGTGGACGTGGCTGTCAAAGAGATCCGAGTAGAAGTCGTGGATGACCTTCTCCATTGCCCTTCTGGATGCGGTGATTTCCATCCGGACGTCGGAGGGCGGTCATCTTGGTCTTACAGTTGGCGAAGTCGCGGCGGGCGTTGCGTATGCTCTTCCCAGCCTCTGCGGCTTCCACCAGTACTGCTGCTCTTCTCTCCTTGAGGTCTTCCTTTATCGCTTCTCTGCATAGCTTCGCAAGCTCAGACGTCAGCTGGTAATTGCCTGCGGCTCGTGCGGCTCCACGTTGGCGAATCAGCTCGAGAGTTTCCAGAGATAGACGCTTCTTGGTAATCTTGGAACTCTCTGACTTCTTGGCGCAGTCGTGAAGGTGTGCGACAAGCCGTTCGTATTCCTCGTCGATGTTGTCGATGACGGAATCCTCCCAGAGCCCAGCGAGAGAAGTGATCCCAGTTGATGACGGTCTTGGGGCTTCGCTTCTTGAACTTTGCGGCTCTCTCTCCTCGCATCGAAAAGCGGAATCTTGCGCGAAGGAGACGATGGTCGGATCCCGTGTAGAACTTAGGAACAACAGCGACATCGGTCAGGCAAAACCTTCGATTGAAGATGATGTGGTCGATCTCGTTATGGAATTGTCCACCAGGAGACTCCCATGTCCAGCGTAGAACTACGAGTTACCATGGATGGTATGGGTCAACAATGAACTCAGACAGCCTTTCACCCTGCTCATTCCACTCCGTTCCGTGAGTTCCGATGTGAAGTTCTTCAGCCGTTCTTCTTGGTCCGATCTTAGCGTTGAAATCACCGACGATGACCTTGAAGAAGGTATGATCTTCCTTGTAGAACTTCTCCAATTCCATACGCTTCGAGCTCATCCTCGTCGTAGCTTGATGTTGGTGCGTAGGCGACGAAGATTGTCAAAGCTGGAGTTGAACCACATCTTCTCAATCGCAAACGTCCGATTCGGGTCGTCAGATTTTCGTACGAATCGATGTTCATGGCCAAGTGCGTGTTGACGAGGACGCCCACACCGCCAACGCCTCTGCTGTCGCATGTTCCGAGGAACAGTTCTTCTCCAGTCTCGTATACGGCGTGTAGCGGGCGATGCCTCCTCGTCTCGGTCAGTCCGATGACGTCGTACTTGATCTTCCTGGCTTGCAACATCAGATCTTCGATGTGAGCTTCCGATGCAAGCGTCCGTGCGTTGAAAGTACAGATCGTCATCCTAGTCCTGGGCGACTTAAATCTCCGTTGGCCCTGTGATTCTTGCAGCCTCGCCCGAGCGGTCCCAGCCGACGTCGCCCTGTCGGTGGTTCCCTCAGGTTCAGGGGAATGAGGCCCATAATTATTACTGTTTTCGGCGAGAAGAAATTTGACCACGCGTGCCTAATTTTTTCGATTACAAAAAGCTTATTTCGTTTTAAGAAATGGTGTTGATTTTTGGCTAGTCTCAGGACATCTTGCTTTCCTACCTGACTATCCCATTTTTTCGAAACTATATCAAAATCTCAGATTTAGCTGAGAATTTCTTTCTAGAGGTACACTCACAAAACACGAATAACATATCCCTTAGTCACGAAAAAGCTTTCAAGGTGAGCTACGGTACGCTGGGAGCATTCCAGAGTTGAAATGGCTTACATCTCCGGTAACCATTTCTGGCGCTCAGTCAGAGTCAGTAGAGATATAAAAAGCCAAACAAACTTGTAAAACTGGTAAGCGTTAGCGTACTCTTTGAAAAAGCGAAACCATAATATGCGTAAAGGAACCGATCCCTGGTGCTATGCATTACGGCGAAACCGTCTACGCACCAGCTGCTCCATCGCCCGGAAGGCGACGAAGGTGAAGGGGAACTAAACTAAACACCAAACAACCCTTTCATAGGGCTACCACAACACACACTATAGCACTGATTATTAGAGGTAATCTTCTTCCCAAGAACACTGGTTGCTTGATAGGGTTCATAGAAATCAGAAAGAAATAGGAATCTGTACATGATGCCAATCGTGCATATTAGGGTAGCCAAGGCGACTATAGCTAAGCCTGGAAAGAAGGCATAATTCAAAGGGACCATAAGCCTCAACCATATCAGATTCAACAAAAAAGGTATGCATCAATCATGAAGGATAAATGGAGTCAGTGAAGTGAAAAATAACAAAATGGAAGATTACGTACATCTGATACACATCTGATACAATGTTAACTCATTTTGCTGTCTCAGAAGAAAGTACTGTTTCTGATGGTTGGTCCGAGTGTCTACTTGGCCTATCCCCCCCCCTCTCCATTCGACCGCAAATTTGCATGTTTTCAGGAGATTTTAGTAAGATGACTGATCGATGTGGAAGGCGGGCAGCAGCGAGAAATTTTCTCCCTTTTTCAAGTTGTCATCTTTCAGAAGGACGTAAGTTTGTTCACGCAAAGCTGTCAGAAAAGAGATAAAAATCGGGAGCAGCGGGACTTTCGCTTTTTGACTGTCATTCAACTCTTGTCATACTTCCAGTCTTACCACGAAAGTATAACGTATAACAAGTGCCTCCACAGAGTGATCTACACTACCACTCCAGTGGATCCTTTTTCATGCTCTATCCCGCGCTCACGTTGTCACATCTTTGTTAACTACTGGCCCCTTCAACCACGTCCCCTCCCCTTTGCGAGCCTAAATTATTTGCACCTCACGTCTGACGTCATTGGAGCTGCCGTTGGCGCAGAAATTTCACAAAAACTAACCTCCTTTTGTCACTAGCAGTAGCTTCCCAGTATTCTGAGCAAGCGTTGTGTGACGCGTTTTGCAACAGACAGCTCGCTCATATACACTTAGCAGGGCCTGAGTTTTTTTTTGCTCCCTTTGCTTCAAAAACTGTGAACCTAGAATTAGCCGCACCGGCCAGGAACTGAGGGGTTGGGACTAAGCCAGGCATTTCACCTGCGATCACCTGCTGCTAATTTTTATAGCGCCAAGGTCCCTCCTAGAAAATTAGGTTGAGAATGGTAACGAAACATGCTTTCTCAGTTCTATCTCGAGGTTTTTCTGCATATGTGCTAGTCCGTTGATGTTTGAGACCTTTTATGGTTTCCAATTGTTTTAATTTATTCTTAATGGAATTTTGGCCACCCGACAGCCGTCGTTAATTTGTTTCGCTTTGTATGCTAGAGCTCCTTGGCACGTACTCACCTCCAAGTGCAATCCTGTAGCTTAATAGACTTGGTGATGAAGAACCAATCAAATGTCTTATATAACACCAGTCGGATCGCCCGGCTGACGCCGAGCTCTCCTCCTTCTCTTTAGCTCGGCTTCGCCGAGCTGGCCTGGCTTCGCCAGGCGCGCCATAACGCCCACACAACACATAGACCTATAGATATAGATACAAAGTGCAGTCGATCAATATAGCGCTCGCTGAAGTATAAATAATTTTAGGTACTTTACTCCCTTATTATTCATTCTCATCAGTAATTGAAAGTTCGAAAGAAAAAAAAACTTCCCTGACTTTCCTGTTTCAGGCGTACTACATATCCCCCCCCCCTCGTCGACATCGACATTATATAGAGTAGGATAGTGGGATGAGTTCATTTTCTAGTGTTATCAGGAAAGTGTTGGCCAAAGGAAAGTTTCACAATCTGAGCCTCGAATACTCGGCATTAAAGCGGTGAGAGGTTAGCGCAGATGGTATCGTATCAATTTTTATCGATTGATAAGATTACCTGTCACCCGTCATCAATGTCCTCATCACTAAATCTCTATGATTTGAGAGCGTGAACCGCCTTGAACAGCGACGACGACTGCAACCTCCATTATCAGCCCCTATCAGTAGTTATCGCTTCTAGTCACCCACGGTTGATGTTCCCAACTCACTCTCTATATCACTTGCTGAAACGCACGCCTCGCTGATACTGTGACCTGCGCTACGATGACCTCACTATTCTAACGTCCCTTATCGAATCTTATCAGCAGCTTACAGTTCTTATTACCACCAATAATGTTCTTGGCCCTCACCCTATATCATATCTCGGAATCAAGAGCTGGCTGATGCTGTCACCCGCGTTATGAATATGGTGACCTTCTCCTTCTACAGCCCCTTATCGAATCTTATCAACTGATATACACTTCCTGTCACCTACCAATAGTGTTCCCGTCACACCCCGTACATCACTTCTTGAAATCATTGTCTCACTGCTACTGGGACAGGCGCTATGAATTTCGTGACACACAGACAGACGCACACACAAACACACACACACAGACAGACATACTTAAGTTAGCGAATTATATAGAGTAGGATAGGAATACATAGGATTGTAGTGGATGCGGAAGTAGTGTAGTGACAAGTGGCATGCTCACCACGCGCACGGTCCGGTATTCGAACCTTGATTCACCTCCCGCCCAGACCAACCACGCTTCTACCCTCTGGGCATTGACATCCCGATCCTTCTGAGCGGACAAAACACTACTTCAGCGGACAAAACACTGACTTCTACATCAGCTTGTCGCCGCCAATATTGTATAAGCCATATTGCATTCAATAGGCCACTAGGATTCTGAACAGAAAGCAGAATACGCGCCGCATATCAGAAAGGAATGGATCTACGGCGGAAACTTCAACATTTTTATTCTTTTTACTGTAGCACTATACTGTTCACTCTCGCGGATTTTGCTTTGGAAACTTACTTCAGTTGCAGTAAGAGGGACTCCCTCCAAACAGCACTCGTTTTCACCAAGAACCTCGCAGTACATTTATATATCCTCTACTTATGATGAATAGAAACTAGAATAGAAATAGAACAGCAACGGACTAGTACTCTCCTTATCACTGAGCCTGAGTAGGCGTGGCAAAAAGGCGTGGCAAAACATGGCACGGAATTGGTTACTCGTGGAATATTCCAGTCTGGGACAACTGTCATCTTGTTCTGTGTTGGACAGAGACACGACAACAGTTGTGTCAAGATGGGAATATTCTACCATATTCTACCATACTATTCTATTTAGAGGCATAAACATCTTCAGGTTAAGTTGAAGAATGCAGCCACGCCTACCCGATCTCAGGGATTTCGAGTATACATATGTGGAAAAACCCCGAGATAAGACTGAGAAAGGATGTTTCGTCACTATTTTCAACTTACTAGGAAGAACCCTGGCGATTCAGAGCACACGGATGTTCAGTGAACGTGAACGGTAAGCCGTTGTATGTGAATGAAACCATACAAAAGCAGTGGATCATCCTGTTTTCAAGAACACAGTAATGATCCACTTTTGTCCTGCCTCGAACGGGCTGGCATTATGTAGAGGATGCAATATTAAACACCTGTTGTGACAGTCGAAGGAACAGCCCATAGAGAAAGAGCTAAATAAAACTGTTTTGCGTCTCTGCTCGACGATAAACTGCGTTATAGAAGCATGCTCAGGTATTCAAACAAGTAATTGGGCTAGGAATTAATGCTACCATAGCGTGCACCAGTAATGCATGCGCATTTTGTTGGATTTTTGTGTAGCCTTGACAGTGCAAATGTAGTAAGAACATCTGCTTCAATCTGTGCATTTATCCGAACTGTATTATCAACCTTTCCTTAACACGAAATAAATTATCAATGAATGCTGAGTTATGGGCAAAAGTCGTGCCCCAGGCGGGAGTCGAACCCGCACCTCACGCTTTCCGGGCGAGTGCGCTATCCGTTACGCCACCAGGGCCGCTTTTACCCTCTCAGCTTAACGGCTTTTATGCCGTAGCCTTACAGCACTCACACGTTTAACTTGGTGAGCCGGTCAGCCGTAATCGTTAGATATCGGCAATGAACCGCCAGGCAGAAGGCTCTCACAGAAATGCTGGGTTATAGGCAAGCTAGACTTCTGCCCATAACTCACTAGCTTCCGCAACGCGAACTGCAGCGTAAAAAAGCACTTATCATAACAAAACAACTTCGAAATCCGCAAAGCCTTCGGCCATTCGGTCTATAGCTATTATCTAACGATTACGTCTTACCACCTCGCCATGTTGAACGTGTAAGGCTACGGCATTAAGCCGTTGAGCTGAGAGGGTAAAAGCGGCCCTGGTGGCGTAACGGATAGCGCACTCGCCCGGAAAGCGTGAGGTGCGGGTTCGACCCCCGCCTGGAGTCTCTCGGCGAGGTGAGACTCTTTCCCATAATTCAGCATTCCTCCGATAACTTTCGCAACTGCGGCATAAGCAGCAGTTATCATAATATTAGGTCATAACATTTAAAAACGTGGAAAATACAGGGGAATGACAGAAAAGCAAAGGGGATAGGGCTGTATTGTCGCTTGAAGGTTGGCACCTTTAGCTTCGTATGTGTGAAATTTGGACGAACCTAGCCACAGAAGAAGTTCTCGAGAAATTGAAAAGAAACCCGAGTGGTGAAAATCAGCGCCGGATTTCAAATCAGGCGTCATAAGAGGAAAGTGCGCTGCTCAAATTCATCCTGGGCCAGACCAATAGCTGTGCATAATGGTGTTCTTCGAAAGGAACGTTTAATATTCCGTTCAGAAGCCCAAAGAAGGGAGAACGAATTAATATTGTGGCCGAGTAGGGGCCCCATAATATTCATCATGCACAAGAAAAGCGGTTGGGTCGCAAGTCAAGCGCTGAATATGGGAAGGAAGTCAAGCGCTGAAAATCTGATCACAGAGGCAGGACTATTGTTGATTTACCCCGCAAGAAAGACATTCCTGCTGCAACCGTTGCTCGAGTTACATCTCAAATTTAGGGACGGTCAATAGGGTGTTTGTTTGGGCACCTCCTTTTCTTGCAGAAGCGTGAATGCAGAACTGATTCGATGCCTGTAACAGCTGTGTTCTCCACATAAGAAGTTATTCACAACTGTGAAAACGCACCCTGGTTCTACAAGAATATATGTGGTCTTGAACTCTGAGCCGAAACTCACGAGCGTCAAATTTGTACGGATGCAGACGAGAAGCAAGACGAGTTTAACCATCCGGAGTTACGTGGGCCTGAGCGGATAACCATTATGACAATATTCTTGCAGAGTGGCTTTAAAGGGGTGTTATACAGAGACGTCGGTGCATATTGCCTGATGAGGCCACTATTTCTCTTTGCAGTGGAACACCCCGAGTAACCGTCTTATCGGGCTTGCACAAACAGGGACACAAACAGTACTGAGAGCTGGGTTCAGCCGCCTCATTCGCCCGATCACAGCCGGGAATTTCACTTCTGGTCAGTTGAAGGAGTGTCCAACGCCAAACGCCACGACGTTTTGTCGCTCTTCATTGTCATAAAGAGCAATTCACTCGCAGATGTTGAGAAAGAAAAACGAAGACCAGTAGTCCAAACGCTCCCGGGGACTGGGAGTGGAAAGAGTTTTTTATCTGTTTTCCTCTTCGTTTCATTCAAATGAAACCTTCCACGTTCTTGAATGGGATGACCTAATAAACCAACCTCAACATTTGTCGAGCCTTCGGCCTCGCGGTTCATTGCCGATATCTAACGATTACGGCTGACCGGCTCACCAAGTTAAACGTGTGAGTGCTGTAAGGCTACGGCATAAAAGCCGTTAAGCTGAGAGGGTAAAAGCGGCCCTGGTGGCGTAACGGATAGCGCACTCGCCCGGAAAGCGTGAGGTGCGGGTTCGACTCCCGCCTGGGGCACGACTTTTGCCCATAACTCAGCATTCTTGTGATACCCTTCGAAATTCGAACTGCGGCGTGAGGCAGCAGTTATCGTACAAGACAAAAGCAAATATAAATCGGCATGGTGGTCAGGTCCGTTCTCTATGTGGTCCCACTAGGAACTGATCTTGCGGATCAGGTTACTCCGAAAATCGTGCAGCGTGCTGAAGGTTGATGTAGCAACGCTGAATATTCGGACGCTGACCGGACGCCCGTATGAGTTGGCAGAAGCACAAGAGCGCAGAAGGATCCGTACCGTGCAAGAGACGTGATGGCCGGTGGCAAGTCGAAATAGATTAGTAGCTGTTCCAAGACCGTTCTGCGTGGTGGGCCAAAAACTAGTGATGTGCCTGTAATCGTGTCTCAGGGGTTTCGCGACTCAGTTGCGAGTGTTGGTCTTTTTGAAGACCGTTTTACGAAGGTTTTTGTCGCTGTCGAGCAACTACTATACCACTCCTTCTCTGCATATGTCCCACAAACTAGATTTCCGAGCAACCCGAGAAGTAGTTCTGGGCCTGCTGGATGAGGAAACTGCTGAGGTAGCACCAAAAGAAAGGTATATTCGTAGAAGGCAGCCCAAATGGGTACGCGGGCGCCGCGAAGAATGGCTACGCTTGCCATAGTGGATTCGACTATAGATCCTGGAATGCCGACCGTAAGCGAACCCTTCAGTATGCAGAGTCGCATGATCTCGTCATTCTGAACACAATGTTTCACAAACGTGACTCCCATCTCATCACCTTCACAGCGGGTGTAACAGAACACAAATGGACTTTATCTCCATCAGCATGGCAACATGGCGATCAAGGATCCGCTACAGAAATAGTGTGATACATTTGCCACGCAGCACCGCCCGTTGATCTGCACAATGAATTTGCGGCTTCCATACTGAAGCAGACGGGGCGATGTGGTCGTGAAAGAACGAAGTGGTGGAGACCGAAGGAGCCGAAAGCAGTTGTGATTTCTCGCATTATTTTACTTGATGTCACAACTGTCTACGAAATCTGAAAAAGGCTGTCAAAATGGCAATGCAGGTCGCACCCTCCGAACTTGAAACAACTAAAATTGGACGGCGGAATACTGACAAGGATGCCTAGCAGTGGACGGGCAACGACAAAGCGAAGCGAAGGCTTGTAAGTAAAAAACTCCGCCGCGTGTTTCTCAAGTACAAGAAGGCTAACAATGCAGAAATGTCGGGAACAGGGTACAGCATCATTGTGTGGAACCCATAGGGGGGTCGCACTTCGCCGCAAGGAAGGGGGGGGGTCGTAAACGCAGGGTCGGTGAGCATCGAACAGCACAAAAAAGTCATCGCTAAGTTTGATGGAGCGGACGGGAAGCAGCAGAGGACCCGAATGTAAGGAAGACTACAAAATATCAAATCAATTGACTAGCAATTTCAATACTTAAAAAAATGTTAGCATGGATTCGTAAGTATGTAGATGACTGAATAATACATCCGAAGCACGCTCGGAAAAAATCGATTGATGATAATCAAATTAATGTTTGTTTCAGTTCATTGGACATATTTGTTTTGAGGGCATATTGGAGATCGCGAACGAATGCACAGAAATTGTCAAGGTTTGTGTGGCTAACTAAGAACCTCGCGCGAAAATAACCCATTTAAAATATCTTCTGAACTAGCGGGTCCTTAGGAGAGCTCATTGGGAAGAGAAAAGCCTGGAGGTCCTGATGATGTTTTTAGTTTTGCAAATATTGCGCTCAAAAGACGTTATTTTCGTATAAAGCATAAAAACCCGCCCGCGATATACCCCTAACCCATCCGTAACCCATCCGAAATATTTCATGAACGGGGGAAGATGCAGATTGCGAGTAGGTAGAAAATGGAAGAATACAAGGATAGCGTTGATATGCCGTCTTTCGTCTCCCGTTTTGCTTTCTCCTGACAACGTGGTTAAGCTCTGAAAGCGCGCCCTGATTCCCCTCGCCAACAGTCAACGCTCCGCTTGTACGAGCACCTAGGAGCAGTCATTTTACTTATTGTCTCTACTTGATGATTTTGAGGGCCTCAGTCTACCTGCTGCCCAATAAGCCTACCTCGCGGACGGCGGGCTGTGTCAACCTCGGCTGGCTAGCAGGCAAATCGTTACGTACC
The DNA here is from genome assembly GCA_036418165.1 of Cooperia oncophora. Taxonomy (NCBI): domain Eukaryota; kingdom Metazoa; phylum Nematoda; class Chromadorea; order Rhabditida; family Trichostrongylidae; genus Cooperia; species Cooperia oncophora. The sequence goes on along the minus strand of MU912216.1, from coordinate 38,778 downwards.
TATCCTTCTCGTTAGTCTCAACAGTTAGAGCCGGAGAAGATGGGGAGGTGTACCGGGACCTCGTTTCGGGGAGGGGGGTTGTAAGGACACCACGATTTCACACATCACGATGCCTTACCCTGACCGGGGAGCGAGAAGTGCGGCAAAGAAGGCTGCAGCTGCTGTGAAGACCGCTGCTTCGATGATGTCAGTGGGGAACGAAGACGCGCGACGCTGAGGTGAGCGCACCTTCAGGGAGTTGCTAAATCTCGCCATCGAACCGAAGACAAGGAGAAGTTTTCCCGGCATAAAAAAAGAAGAAGAAGAAGAAGAAGAAAAATAAGGCATAATGACTTCTGGTCATCCACGGTTGCGTATTGTTTGATGTAGTGATCATTAATATCACACCCTTTCGTGGCGCCGGTTCCATTTGAAGCTAGTCGGCGTCAATTTGGGCGTCAGCCATAAACTTCTCTACAGAAATTTATATGAACCCGCATACTGAGGAATATCCACCTTACGAATACCACATCCTACTTGAGTTCCCACTTGGCGTCAGTAACTCTCGCGGTATTACCCCCCCCCCCTCTCTCGCGGTATTACCCCTAGTCTGCGCGAAATACTTTCCTGACCACCTGAAGATGTTACAATTAAGACATTCTCGGAGAAGCACCATAATTTGGCCTGCTGAAAGTCCATATGTATTGACTAGTCGGCGTGCTGAGTGAGAAGCTCTGAAACAGCCTCCATGGCGGAAGCATTACTTACGTTGGTGTAAAGAGCTTCCACGTCGAAGGACTCCATAACACAGGTACTATTGAGGCGCACTCCCTGGAGGTGGTTCAGGAACATTTGGGTGTTTGCAAGAAGTGACGGTACTTCATCGCAAGAAAACGACTACGGGATCTGTTTCGCAGTCCAGAGAGCGACCGGAAAGTTATGGATATCGAGCTGGACCTTCTTCGCATTGCGTTACGTGCACGACGCAATCACATGTTTCGCCATGTTGAAGAAGTGTCTGGCCAAGGAACAATGCTGTGCTAACTTTCTGGAAGATCGCCTCTGGAGGAGAATAGTGGGTGGGTCCAAATCAATTTGTGATTTTATTCGATCTAATGTTAAGACCACCTTGCAGAAGAAGTTCGATGACCTTCTCAGCTCATCACGTCATTCCATAGGGAACTCACAACGTACCGTTACTAATGGGGTCTCTGGGGATCAAGCAGGCGTCATGGCACAAAGTTCGGGCGTGACGGGGTCCAGGGTTACCGTGCTGGGGAACTTCTGCTTGTCTGAATGCGCGCGGTCTGTTTTGGAATTGGGTCCTAGCTTTTCACCATCACAACCCATTTCCACAGTTGTTATGCGCAAGGTTATCTGCAATTTACTTCACATCAAACAGCAAGAGCCGGATCTCGTTTCAGATACCAACTTCCGGATCTTTGCCGATGAGGTATTCAAGGTATTCAGTAGATACCAAGCAGCACCGTCCGCCGTCCAATCTCTCGAGGGAGCAGTTGTGCGGTATAAAGCAGCTTCAAGAGTTGATCAAGTCCTCGGACCATCAGGCTGTCCGTCAGCGACAAGGGTGGCGAGTTCGTGGTAATTCCTTATCAGCTTCGATCGCGACATCACAGAACGACATCTCGCTGATACTACCCTATATCGTTCGTCATCTGTCAAGGAGTTTCAGGCACAGTTCCGGAGGCTCAATCGAGAATGGGTAACAATAGCAAAATCGGCAGATCAAAATTGAAACGCCGTGCTGTCCCGTGCTCTACCTGCTTATAAAGACCCATAAGTTCTCGCTCACGGATGACTTGGCTTCAATCAACCCCGCACTGATAAAGGTCAGACCTATTATTAGTTGCGTGGGGGGTCCGACGGACAGAATTGCGTGGTTCCTCAATTCTATCCTGAGTCAGCTGCTTAATTTTGTACCGTCACATCTTGCAAATACCCAGATGTTCCTGAACCACCTTCCAGGGAGTGCGCCTCAATAGCACCTGTGTTATGGAGTCCTTCGACGTGGAAGCTCTTTACACCAACGTAAGTAATGCTTCCGCCATGGAGGCTGTTTCAGAGCTTCTCACTCAGCACGCCGACTATCAATACATATGGACTTTCAGCAGGCCAAATTATGGTGCTTCTCCGAGAATGTCTCAATTGTAACATCTTCAGGTGGTCAGGAAAGTATTTCGCGCAGACTAGGGGTCTAGCAATGGGACAACGACTGGCACCCACTTTGGCCATCATTTTATGGCCAAATAGAAATGCCCGTACTGGAACGCCTTCCCATGCTCTACTGCCGCTACATCGACGACTGCTTCATAGTCTGCTCCACGCAAGAGGAGATGGACAAGTGTTTTGACATCATGAATGAGCAGTCTGAGTACATAAGGCTTACACGCGAAAAGCCGTCTGGTGAGTGGCTTCCCTTCCTGAATGTCCAAGTAAGGTTTCAGGGATGTGACCACTTCACGAAGTGGTATAGAAAGCCAAGCAGTAAAAACATCATCCTCCACTGGCGATCGGCGCACCCTCTCCAAACGAAGCGAGCTGTGGTCAGGAGCATGTTCCGGACCGCAACACAAGTCTGTACAGGAGAGGAGGAGAAGAAAGAGTCCGTGGAAATGGCCCGAAAAATTGCTGAGCTCAATGGTTACAAACGCCCTTCACCTTTACGTAGGACGACGGCAAATGGTGCAGCCAGTAGATCCAGAAACTTCTTGGACGGGAAAATACCCTTTCCAGTACCCTTCATCTCCGATGAAGTAAGCACTTCCATAAGGAAGTGCCCTGAGGAGATCGGGTCTGGAGAATGCTGTTGCGATAGTGGAGGTCCCTCCCGACAACCTGAAGCGACGTCTCATTCGGAATCGTCTCTACGATCGCACCTGTGAAACAGCAAACTGCGTAGTCTGTCCCACTGGTGACTGTGCGATCACAGGGGTGGTCTACAAAATTTCATGCCAAAAATGTGGAGACGAATATATAGGTGAGACGGCTAGACCTCTTTTTGTGCGGGTTAGGGAGCATTTGGATGGAAAGGTCAGGTCGCGTACCTCGACAGCCCTTGGTTGCCACAGGGTCGAAAGTCATAACGGAGAGGATTTTGAGGTCAGGGTCAACATCCTTGCGTATGCAACTCAAACATCCGCGCGCAAAACCCTGGAGGCATTTTGGATTCGGGTCACGAATCCAAAAATGAACCGCAGGGGAGAATGCGTGTCAATTACGCGCGAGCTAACCCCCTATATAAGGTTAGCCTTCCTACCGGAACCTGGATGCGATCACGGGCGACAAAGCACCATATCGTCGAACGCCAGCTGATCTCGTGATCTCAAAGGTACGGTAGTTGGTTTTCCCTATGAATTATGTGATGGGTTAGGGGGTCTCGAAGGTCTCGTAGGGTAGTATGACATTTGGTCGTTTAAATCATAAATTGATTTCCACTTCCAGGCTCCGAAGAAGGCAATCGTGCCGAAACGTTAGCCGTTCACTGTGTATACCAACCTCGTGTGAAGTTTGAAAGCAAATAAATATTCAACGATTATGCCGAGGTTCATCGAGAGCCGGACATGGCGTCAACTCGTGAAGGGTATCCTCCTCACATGTCGTCGCACGTACCTTCTTGGACTTTGTACTTATACAGCATTGGATGCAACCACATGGAATCTAAGGGCGTTGCAGAAACTCTCGCCTACTTGGAATGGAAGGGGGCTGAGCACCCAAAGAAGAGAATATCCAAGCAGTTCACCTAAC
>MU912216.1:11594-33600 GCA_036418165.1 Cooperia oncophora | reverse complement strand
TATATATATATTTTGTTTACTTATTTACCAGTATTCATTCAAACTACTTACCCTTTCATCATCGCAACCACTGAGATATAATTCGGCACGAAAGAAATGCACTTTTCCTTCAAGATCGCATCAACCATCCGCCGGGAGCAAGATTCAATACTCATGAAAGGAAACCATCTGGAATCAATTATAGTTGAAGTCATTGCACTCAATGTGGCTTTATCAGGAGAGGAAATGAGCCTGCGCTCGAGTTCGCTTTCTACCGACAGTCGACAGTTCGGTCAGTTGCACATTCAGGAAGAAACCAAACAGTGGCCAGAACGGTAGGGCCGGCTGTATTAATATGAATATATACCTTCCTAAAAATTCCCTTATCGGTTCGCGAAAGACTGCTCCTGGATAAAGTTATACATTTCCAGAAACAAAAGCGTAAGCCGTGGTTAAGGTTGACACACAACATCGTACAGAAGAGTATTGCTCTGCGACATCGCATTTAAAGGCAGTTGGCACGATGGTTTCCTACTTAGCCTAAAATGCTAGTAGGGCGCTGTATAGTGGGGAAATGGCGAAAGAACGGAGTGAAACGGTCAAAATCCTGCGAAGAAAAAGCCTCCGTTCTCAGTGACTTGTAAATCGATTTCGGACGAGTTTCCCGTAGGCATCTTACCAATCACCGCTACCGAAGATACGGCTGCATATGTGTACCCATGTATGCATGCAGCATCACGGCCGCTTCATACCAATCCCTTCGCTTCATAATTTGCTTAGCAAATGAATGAATACGAGCGTCAGGAACGGTCGTCCATTTGTGGGCGGGCGGGCGTGGCGGGCGTTTGGGACGTAAAGTTGTGGCTTGATAGGGCCCTTATAAGGGCACCTTCCTCGGGGAAACCGCTATGCAGCGCCTGCCCAGGGTCGCGGAATTCTATCCTGCCAGGAGTATTGATCCTAGTCGTCTTGGGGATTTATCGTGCCAACTGCCTTTAATCTTGATCGTAAGCGGGTGGGCTGAGCTTTGTGCTGTGCAATGTCTTTTTTCTGCAAAGAAATTCCTTATTTTCCGAAAAAACGTCGCTATCGGGGAATCCCAAATGATCTTTCCCATGTTGAGATCACATAGCCATCAGAACGTAATGATTACTTGAGGTCATTTGATCACCTCCTTCTCAAGTCGAACTGGGTTGGTCCATAAGCACTGCCGCTCTCGTCTTATACAAATTTTTGAACGGAAGGAGAGAATTAATTTTAATGTGTGCTCTTTGATAGATAATTTTCCATTTTACAACGTAGTATGGTCGCCTCCCTACAGCTTCTTGATGTTTGTGAATTTTCATTTCTTTGAAAGTGGGGTGTTGGTTCTACCCAAATACGAACATTTGTATTAGGTTGATCAAAAAGTTTTGATAGGGTTGAGATTTTTTTCTGTTTTATTTTACAACTCAGCAAACAATGCAAGCTAATCAACAATATAATAACCATCGTTAGTCATAACTTTGTCCCACCTAACGGGCAGGTCCCAGAACAGGGGAAATTGAGAGTCAAAGAAGTCACCGACCACTTGTTCAAGGTGGTCATAGTTGACGAATCGTTTTTTGCTAGGAAAGCCTTGAGGGGCCGGAACAAGTGGTAATCTGAGGGGGCAATATCAGGTGAATAGGGTGGATGTGGAACCGTGTCCCAGCCTAGCTCCTCCAATTTTGCACGGGTCTCTTTACCTATGTGAGGCCTAGCGTTGTCATGGAGGAGGTGCACAAAAGTTCGTCTAGGCCGTTTTTCTCGAACGGCTTCCGCAAGTTTCTGTAGCTGACGTAATAGCAGCTAGGTCCTCCAGAAACTCCTTGCGATGTGGGCGGAGAAGGAGAGACTGACAAATGGATACCCGGGTGTACCGCATGCTATCGGTCAAGACATGAGGTATCCATCGAGTCAGCTTTTCTGTAACCGAGGGCCTGAAGGCGACCGACGACTGTTGATTGGGCACACCCAAGTCTCGTCGCAAGACTGCGGGTGTTAACTTCCGGATCCTCTTTGACGGCGTCGAGAATGACGGAGTCGTCGACGGCGAGGGGGCGTCCCGACCGAGGCTTGTCTTCGAAGTCCGTGTCTCCTTCCTTGAAGCGAGCGAACCAGCGATGGACCGTAGCGATGGAAGTGGTGTCCTCCCCCATACGCTGTTGATGTTGCGAACGGTTGCCGTCGCTCCGGTGCCGCGGCGCCACGTAGAAGATGATGTATCGAACATGGTCTCGTGGAATTGACATCGTGATTCAAAGGCAGTTGGCACGATAAATCCCCCAAGACGACTAGGATCAATACTCCTGGCAGGATAGAATTCCGCGACCCTGGGCAGGCGCTGCATAGCGGTTTCCCCGAGGAAGGTGCCCTTATAAGGGCCCTATCAAGCCACAACTTTACGTCCCAAACGCCCGCCACGCCCGCCCGCCCACAAATGGACGACCGTTCCTGACGCTCGTATTCATTCATTTGCTAAGCAAATTATGAAGCGAAGGGATTGGTATGAAGCGGCCGTGATGCTGCATGCATACATGGGTACACATATGCAGCCGTATCTTCGGTAGCGGTGATTGGTAAGATGCCTACGGGAAACTCGTCCGAAATCGATTTACAAGTCACTGAGAACGGAGGCTTTTTCTTCGCAGGATTTTGACCGTTTCACTCCGTTCTTTCGCCATTTCCCCACTATACAGCGCCCTACTAGCATTTTAGGCTAAGTAGGAAACCATCGTGCCAACTGCCTTTAAGGTAAAGGAGGAAGCGCGCCTATATGTTCTAGAATGTTCTACAACTACCACATGGTAGATCATTGGTATCGATCAAGAATCGGAAGTTCTGGAATCTTTCAAAAAACCCTATCAAAACTTTTTGATCAACCTAATACTTAATCTGGGCTCTCAAGCGACACGTAGGCGGCGCTCATGGCAATGTCGATCTTTTCCTGTGCCGAATGTCTTGCTCTCCTTTCCGAGGCAGCACACGAGCGAACAGCAACATTTCACAAATGAGGGATCAACATCGACTGCGGTGCGCGTCCATTACGGTCTTGCTTGGCGTCTCCACGCGGGGCCTCTAATAGCAGCTCACAATCGAGGACAATTAAAAACACCACTCATTAGCCATTTCAGAGGGCTTTTTCATTATTATGGATATCATCGGATGCAGCGTAACGAGCTGGTTTTGATGCTATGTGGGTTTTCACAGAAAAAAGTCTACAAGGAACTATGCTGCAGCCAAGAAAGGAAAAAAAACACTGATTGGCGTTTTGTTCGTTATTTTTTGAACACTTACGGCGAGTCTACTACTTCCACAACATTCTACGAAGGCAGAAACCATTGTTCGGAATTGCTATTCTTTGTAATTTACTGCCAAGAAGTCCTGAGGGAAGTTCGTGTACGAGAACAAATCCTGCTTGTGTTTAGGGATTGACTAAATTCCAGAGCTGGCCAAAAGACTGCAGAACGCCTATGAAGCACGGACATCCTTGCAAATGCCCATATTTCAAATGCTTATCTTGTCTAAGCGGATTGGTTACAAATCTCTATCTTCAAGCTTTCTAAACGAGTAGACATGGCCCTCTGATCGAAGTTCCCGGTGGTGATGGAAACTACACCATCTCAACGGTTCTCTGAACAGAGTTGTGGAGATTTCCTCCAAGTTTTTTCTTCCTAGAGGCCCGCTGGCATCGAAGGGCCGGTGCTTGTAGCGCGACATACCAACTTTCGCGCAAAACCGAAGCCACTTTCGTGTTCCGCATTTCAAAAAACTCCCAGGGCTGACACTCTGGCAAAATTTACGGTTCTCCTCAATCCAAAAAAGTAGGGTTGGGTTAGTCATGAAAGATTAGTAGCCATCAGTGATACTAGGTCCAGCCTATCACTGACGACTGACCTTCGAGCAGATCTAAGGATTCAATCGTGTCTTTCGTAATGAACAGCAACATTTTTACGCGTGCGCATCATCTGTATCATGTTCCAGACTATGGAGAGGAAATTTCTTCCCAGTACCAGTCATCTGTAGGCGCTCCATGCTACTGGCACTCAGAACAGAAACACCTAATTAGAAGAACAGAGTGGAACACCTAACTTCCGGAACTGGGCCAAAATCTCAGCTTTTGCTAGGAACATGTTCTCTGGGGTAATTTGCTCCCCTAAACATGAATATTACACTAACTGAATGCGAAAACCATTGCAAGTTCTAGAGGGGCATGCACCAGCCCTCCCCTAGAGCACAAGGCGTTTACAATCCACTTTCAAGAAGTAATGGCGGTCACTCTTAAAAGCGAGCATTTGCAAGCAGCGGAATGAGAAGCCTTGTTAGTCATGTTCTTCAGAAAGAAAGCAAAATGAGGGAATCACATGGGATTCGATACCACGACCCCTCGTCTACGAGGTCAGCTTCAAACCGGTTGCTCTCTATTGCTACGTTACAGTACCTTCTCCTCGTGTATGTTAAGAAGCATCCACGCTTCCGAGCAATAGTATGTAAAACAGCAACGTGGGGAAAAATCCCCCATAACTTCGTTTAGAGAGTCGTTACGCAAATTCAGAAGGGAGATTTGAATACAGCATCCCAAGACGCGTACGTTGGTACATCTTATTGCAAATGGCTGCACTGACCCACTGACCTTCCCTAATAAGCAATCACAATATTCATAGTGACCCTCAGTACCCAGATTCCGAATGTGATATTTCCTATAGAAGTGTTAGTGGCAGCCAGTTTGTGGGTACTCATTGGCTAATTAGATGCTGAAAGCTCCCCTAGCCCACAGCTCTCGCTCTAGTCTGGAATCGAAATCTAATTGCAAGACTGACCTAGCTTTTGAGCGTCTAGTTTGGAGAGATAGTGCATGATGTGCTATGAAATTATCTCCGCAAACGAGAACGGGCTAGAATCAACACACCATACAATATAATGATATTTTCACCGTAAATCTGTCGATTTCTAATATAAAAATTGTAATAATGTTGTAATAACTGTATCAGCAGATTCATCAGAATCTTCCAATTGGGAACAAGCCACACGAGTATGTATAACGTCGCAATCGGTCGAGGCGGTTCCAAGAAGGATTAAGTGAGTTCATCCACAGCGCTTTCACCATTGCTTGTCCCCTTCCTAAGTGATCACTAACCCATCACTAAAGGTGGAGAAGGATGTGAGCTCATTCTGCCACTCGTGACAGCGCCCCGCCCGTTTGCGATCTTTATCGAATTTATGTATATTGTTTTGATAATTTGCAATCACCAGTTATTCATATGGGCGAATGGATTTTTTAGCTAAACTATACATTGTTTAGTGTGCAACGCAGAAAAATTCCATTCGTAAAAAACGTCCATAAACTCTGCGAAAGAGAAAGAACAGGTCGTCATTAACGGTACACATACGGGCTTCACCGATTGAATGTGAAAGGTTTGGTAAGTTTCTGCAATTTTTAGGAAGAATTCCGTGGAGATCGTATCATAACAAGGCTCATGCTCAATCGCAAATAACTAGAAAAAAGATAAAGATTGGTCAAAGGTATTCTCATTGGCAGCGGTGTTCCACTATAACTCTCATTTTACCACCCGACTCCTTTGCTTTGGGCTTTTGTATTTCGTTTCAACAGTGTCGTATATCTCATAATCCCTCAATGGTTTCTGCCTATTGAGTGCAATATAATTTCTTTCGTGTTACACGTGTTTGTCACACACTTCGCGTGACACCTTTCATTCAGTTTTCTCTCCCATTCCTTTTAGGCTCCTTCTTTCTCCTCCACTCTCCTTAATTGCATGAGTTTTGCATGAGCACCTATCCTACAACTTCTCCAATTTTTATCCTTTTTCTCGACTCCTTCCCTATGTAGTCTTTTTCTTTTCTCTTTTTCTCGACCTGCCTTGTTTGGTCAACCCTACCTCACAGACGAGCATCTGGGTTGGCGAGACAATGATCATTCGTCTAGGCTATGCGAGGAACGGACCATCTGTGTTTTGCAGTTTTTCCAATATGTTCTTTTCTTTGTTTCTAATTGTACCATACTCAACAGCAGTTACTTGACTGAACTATCTCTGTCTATTCCGTATCAAAAGCAGCTTAAACGACGCCCTTTTCGGCTCACATTCAATATTTACCGACAGGTATTGTTGCAGCGCTAGGATGAGGTTTCTACAATTGATTTTGGATGTAGACAAATGTGCAAATGCACTGCAACTAGCGCCTAAGCGGTGAATCTAACGATACTAGCTAGTTTCTCTAAAAATCACCCACTATATACAGTTTACTAAGTCTGTCTGTTTGTGTGCTTGTGTTTCTGTCTGAAAAATCGGTTCGACCCAAAGAACAACTTGGAGATTCGGGGTAGAGCATGGGACAGTATGTGATAAGCACACTTGACCCATGCCAAGCCCCGCCTACAGTGGGTGTCCCGAAAGTGTGGTGCCGCAGACAAACATTCATGTCATGTCATTCATACATTCATTCATGTCCATAGTAGGTCAGTGAGTTGTAAGTCGCAGGCGTGATGCAAATTGTTGAGGAGCGTTGACCATATGTATAAATAAATAAGAAAGCTGGGTATTAGGTGTCACATAAGAAAGAAGGTACGTGCGGCGAAGCCGGGCTTTGTCGCAGAAGAAGGCGCTCCAACGTCAGCCAGTGAGCCTACTGGTATAAAAATAAGTAGAAGAACACTTATGAAGCAACAATGTAGCGGTAACGACGTCTAGTGTGAGTCCGCCTTCGGCTCCCTCGCTAGCTGGTGGGTTCTTTGTACTTGTCGAACGGTCAACTACAATTACTCCGCATGTGGTGTCTGCCGCAAACGAAGCCGTTAGATATTGTCCAGAGATGATAGAGGGATGGCGGACAGCTTCAAAACGGCCTTGATACCCTGGCTTTTGGGCCCTGTCTCTCAGCGTCGGGAGGTATGGCAAGCGATGAGAGGCGAAGAAATCCCGACGCCGGTTCGGATAACGGCTGCATGCTCCCTACACGAATGGAGACTGCCTTGTTCTTTGCACTAATGCATGAACTGTTTCGTCTTCATGAGCTTCTCGAAGCAGCAGATCATTGCGCGAGAAATAGGCACAAATGAAAGCAGAATGAGCCTGCAAAGGGCATGCGAAGCAAGGACTCCTTCAAGTAACCTTGTGCATTCCAGACAATTAATGCGCGCGGAGAGGCAGATAGCGCAAACGGATGTCGCAGCAAAGCGCCAACAGATGTCGCAGCAAAAATGCCGCGGTGTTCAGAGATAACGAGAGCTTAATTTGTATCATCGGTTGCCGTCGCATTCGCACTAGTTGCGTTGCCCTTGTACATTTCTTTACAGCCAAAATCAACTGCAAAACTCTAGCCATCTACCGCTGTCCATTGTCCAGGCTGTTGAGAATACTGAACGTGAGCTAGGGACAGGGCACGTCCAGCCAAGGAGAGAAAAAATCTCGCAGAATTCGATTCCCTCGATATTTTCCCGTCTGGTACGACCCCGTTTTCCAAACCAGCATCCTTCCTACCACTTCTCAAATTATTCCAACTTCGTACAAGTTCCCTGGACTTTTTCTTAGATTCTTCAGCTTTTCCCCTAGAGAATGCCGTCGAGCAAGTGGGGGGAAAGAAGTTATATAGCACCCACGAAATTAGAAAGACAAAGGAAAAGCAATAACCGAAAACGTTTCACAAAGGCAAACTGGACCCTACCTCCCTTCGGCGAGTCGAACTGCAGTAGTTACGATCCTTGTTATGATACTCTTTTACTAGAGTTCTTCCTACAAATTGCAAACACTTATCAAAGTTCTCGCATCCAATCAGCGAAGACTGGATGTGTGCCGTAAAGAGGACCTGCTCTCCCTATTTTTCGAGAATAGGTGAAGGTTTTTCTAAGTCACACGCTAAACAAGATTGATTCCGGCCGAAAAAGTCCCTAGCCCATGCGTGTAACAGAATAAGAGCGATCTGATAATTCAAGTAATACGTTGGTTTCCATCGCGCTCTTTTGCGGAGGTAATTCCATAATGCATCGTGCACAATATCAGTGAACTCGATGAAAATATCGAGCATTTATATTGGTCGGGGGACTAAGCTTTTAGTTGTGACCTTGATTTGGTTTTCAAACTTGTGCAACTCCGTTAAAAGAGGGAAACATTTAAAAAATTCAAGTCCAAAACCGACACATCGAACGCTCATAAACGCATAACTTGAAGGCATTGGAAAGTGGTAAACTGAAACCACTGCGAGGTTGGTCTGTCAGCTGATGGTTCCTCTCATATTCAGAGGAAGAATACCTCTTCATTTGTCTAACTCTCCTCTAAATGTGCCACACTCTCATTTTGGATACAAAGTCATTTTGGATACAAAGCCGCCTTCAAAAACGTATTGCACTGCGGATTCGACGTAGTTTCATCCGGATAAGGACAGGAGAGGATTTGATGAGCAAGTGTGAGAATGATGCTTTGCGCTATTCAACATACAGTAGTTTGTGCAGCTTAGTAAAGATATTCAAGGAAAGCTATTCTTCACAACGTCAATTCTGCCATGCAGTAAAATGCCAGAGATCGAAAATATAGGAGCGGCAAAAGAAAAGAGCATTGCTAAGCCTACATCTCGCATCGTTCCCTCGATGTGGAAGGAAGCAACTTGGTTGTGCAGCATAGTGCCATTCCACAAAAAGATCCACGTTCAGAAAGAACTTACGTGCACTTTGGTCGCAATCCCACACGAAGCACCATTGGAGTGCGCGAAAAGTATGGACACAACTGAAAAGAGTTGTACTCATCCCTCTACTTCTTGTGTGCGCTACAATGACGACTCATTATTGAATGGGAACCGGTAGTGCAGTAATGGAATGTCCCAACATTAAGCTGTCCTTACTTACCAAATGAGGTTGTTTCCTGTACACAACTTTTCTAATGTTCACTATTGTGGTCGATCTTATCGATATTACAAGTAGAGCGGTCGCATGTGCTGTTGCTCTCAGCAAACTCTGACGTTCGATTACTTACTGCATGGTCTATTGTTACTGCTATGACCGCACACGATGTGACAATCCTATTACATTTTTTGGGAGATTTAACTATTATTCATTTATATATTCCTTCACAGTTGCTAGACTGTGCGCTTGTGAGAAATTTTTCGTCGGCGGTTCAACTAAATTCGATAATTTGATACTACAGTGCGTAACAAAAGTATGTGGACACCCCAAATTCTGACTCTGCAAGAGTACCTTTGATTTCAGCGAAACGGGACCTTCGCTATTCGATTTATTGGGCACGGAAACTTTATGTACTTCACTTCGCAGCACCTTGTGGGAGAATTCACATTTTTTTTATTACCGGAAAAAATTTCTTTGTACCAAGAGTATGTAGACACTTAAAGGCAGATGGCACGATAATTTGGTACTCGGTCTAAAATGCTAGCAGGGTGCTATATAGTGGGAAAATGGCGAAAAAACGAAGTGAAACGGTCAAAAACCTGCGAAGAAAAGCCTTCGTTCTTAATGACTTAGAAAGCGATTTCGGACGAGTTTCCCGTAGGCATCGTGCCAATCACCGCTACGGTAGATACGGCTGCATGTGTACTCATATATCCATGCAGCACCGCGGCCGCTTCATACCAATCCCTTCGCTTCATATTTTACTTAGCAAATGAAGCAATACGAGCATCAGGTCGTCCATTTGTGGGCGGGCGGGCGTGGTGGGCGTTCGGGTCGGTATGTTGTAGCTTGATAGGGTCCTATAGAGGTTTCTTCGGAAAAGGCGCCACGCAACGCCTGCTCAGGGGGGTAGCATTCCGTCCTGCCAGGCGTATTAATCCTACTCGTCTTAGAGACTTATCGTGCCAACTGCCTTCAAGAGAAAATAGAAATATCTAGGAAGTCTGATAGTTTTTATATGTTTTCGTACTAGTTTGATCATTTTGTTTAGCATGCTTCTCTGAAGAGGCTTCTCATGGTGTCTCATGTATAGCGTCGCAAGCAGCAAATATTGCCGCCTTGAGGTGATGAACCGCATTGCACTGCCGGCTGTTGTGAAAGACACGCTGAGCCGTGATCTCCTGACGTTTTCAAAATGATAACAGTCAGTAGAACTATCCAGACTCTCTACTTGAACAACGGGAGAATAGCCTGAGTAAACTCTGACTAACTATCCGTGTGTTGCTCGAGGAAACGTTTCAAAAAGCTTGCTGGTCTCATGAAATATCGATTTGGACGCTGTCCGGTCAAATAAGGTGCTTCATAAACTAAAATGAAGAGTGCTCCCAGATTAAGTGCTCAGGGCGAAATGTCAAGACTAGAGTAAGTTAAAAACGAACAGCATCACATGAACATTTTCTAGTTTGTTTATCTTTCCTGGATGGAAAAAGTTCAGTATTGACGCTCCGGATGGATTTCGCGACTTTGGAGTGGCCTTCGTAGGTAGCTCCTGATGTCCTCGGAGAGCAACTTTGGAGGGTAACATGTGGTTTGCCATGGCTTTGGAAAGAGCGGTAAAATAGAGCCTCGTTCTCCGACATGAAGCATAGTAAGTCGGGAAAGAATGAGTGGCTGACTCCCACATTTCGGCCTTTTTGAGAGATGGGCGATGCAGGAAACATGTTATCCAGCAGCAGAAGCAGTCGTCTCGTTTGCATAACGAGAAGTTCCCGCACAACGGTATCGATATGGGGAATTGTGCACATACTTCTACTGGCTGTTATCATTGTGAAAACGGGAGGAGATCACGGCTCAGCGTGTCTTTCACAACAGCGTAATGCGGTCACCACCTCAAAGCGGCAACATTCTAGCGAGAAACTCGTTCATGGGAGATTTCGACCCCCTGAACACGAATATCACATCCTTCGACGAAAAAACGCTCGTCTGGCCAAATTGCGATTCTGGGCAAAACTTTGAATTGTCGGATGGGTAATATGTTCAGAGAGGGCAGATATGACCAAATCCATACTAGATCGAGTACGTCGTATACTTGATGTACTTGATCTACTTGCCCTGCTGGGCCGTAAATTCGGAAGAATTTCGAAAAGAGTTGAAGCTCTTATAGGGAGCGAAGCAAAAATTTTCGCGCCAACCGGATGCAAACCCGCATGCGTTTGACTTGAAAGCGAGACCACGAGGCCACGGTGGCACTGCCGAGGCATCGATCAGCAGCGCTTACGAGCCAAAACTGGCTTTTCGCAAACTTTGACCACCCAGATCTCGTCTGGGAGGTCCCCGTAGCACTTTTAATCTGCATATTCGTAATCAGCATTCGAGGCTCTATCGATGTACCTAGGTCTCCATTCAAAGTTCCATGGGAAGTTCAAACCATTCCCTTGTAAGATATGATATAGGGGATGGGCCAAGAACATCATTAGTGGGTCACAAAAACTGTAAGCTGCTGATAAGATTCGATAAGGGCGTTAGAAGGAGAAGGTTACCATATTCATAACGCGGGTGACAGCATCAGCTAGCTCTTGATTCCAAGATATGATATAGGGTATGGGCCAAGAACATTATTGGTGGGTGACAAGAACTGTAAGCTGCTGATAAGATTCGATAAGGGGCGTTAGAAAGGTGAGGTCATCGTATTCACAGCGCAGGTCACAGCATCAGCGAGGCGTACGTTTCAGCAAGTGATATAGAGGGTGAGATGGGGACATCAACCGTGGGTGACTGGAAGCGATAACTACTGATAGGGGCTGATAAGGGAAGTTGCAGTCGTCGTCGCTGTTCAAGGTGGTTCACGCTACCAAATCATAGAGATTTAGTGATGAGGACATTGATGACGGGTGACAGGTAATCTTATCAATCGATAAAAACAGATAAGATACCATCTGCGCTACATTTTTATCACTTCTTACCGCTCTAATGCCAAGTATTGGGTTGGCACATAAGTACTTTCGTTTTTTTTCAACCGGAAATTTCGTTCCAAAGATGAAATGTTTTGCTAGCAAGCTTGATATCATCTGATAGGAAACTTCACGTAGTTTTAGAATATCAAAACGGCTTCGGTTGAGGGAATAATTTTTGTGGATTTTTTAGTCGTTGAAGTTGAAAGCGAAGTCGGCGAAAATTAGCACCTTCGACAACTGCCTCTATTTACGTATAGTCGAAGTGCTAAAATCGCTTAAGCTGCTCCATACATTTGGAAAAGGTCGAGCTAGAAGTTCCAGCAAGGGAATCTCACTAGGACGCTTTGGAACGAATTTCAAGAATTTTGAAGTTACCAACCTTCACCTCGCCGATATTGGGCAGCTCACGTCTGTTCCACCTGAAATTTTATGCTAATATTTGAATGTTTCGCTGATATGTTTTGCATGTTCTGATAGCAATTTCGTGCTCTATAACACTGCTATAGAAATCTGTTCTCCAGAGGTGTTTGCTTTCTGTTAAGTTCAGGTGAAACCCTTACGGAAAGCGAAGTCGTGAGAAGCCAAGGTTCGTTCTACTCTCGAATTTTATGCTAACATTTGAATGTTTCGCTAATGTGTTCTATATGTTCTGATAGCCAATTTCGTGCTCTATAACACTGCGTTGCAGTTATTTTGAAAATCCGTTTGATGAACCTTGTTTTCAGGTGGATAATATGGAATGTCAGGTCGATAAGCATCAGCACTTCAGACATCTCCTCCTTTTCGCATTCAACAGAGGTATCAGTACCATTCTTGAAGCGTCTGAACCAATTTTGGGCTGTTTTGAGAGAGAGGGCATCTTCTCCGTACACTTCGCGAATTTCCCGAGCAGCATCAGCAGCTCTGATACCTCTGTTGAATGCGAAAAGGAGGAGATGTCTGAAGTGCTGATGCTTATCGACCTGACATTCCATATTATCCACCTGAAAAAAGGTTCATCAAACGGATTTTCAAAATAACTGCAACGCAGTGTTATAGAGCACGAAATTGGCTATCAGAACATATAGAACACATTAGCGAAACATTCAAATGTTAGCATAAAATTCGTGAGAACGGAACGCTAGTCCACGACTTCGCGTTTCGTAATGATAACCCTTAAATAAAGAAAGCAACACCGTCCGGAGAACAGATTTTCTATCCGCATTGTATAAGTAGCATCAAATTAGCTTATCAGAAACTGCAAACATATCAAGCGAAACATTCATATATAGCATAGAATTCAGGTGAAGAAACGGGCGTGAGCTGGCCCAATATCGCGAAGGTGAATGGTTGGTAACTTCAAAATTCTTGAAATTCGTTCCAAAGCGTCCTAGTGATTCCCCTTGCTGGAACTTCTAGCTCGACCTTTTCCAAATGTATGGAGCAGCTTAAGCGATTTTAGCACTTCGACTATACGTAAATAGAGGCAGTTGTCGAAGGTGCTAATTTTCGCCGACTTCGCTTTCAACTTCAACGACTAAAAATCCCACAAAAAAATATCTTCAATCCGAAGCTTTTTTGAATATCTAAACTAGCGTGAAGTTTCCTATCAGATGATATCAAGCTTGCTAGCAAAACATTCATCTTTGGAACGAAATTTCCGGTTGAAAAAAAAACGAAAGTACTTATGTGCCAACCCCATATACTTGGTAAGGTGTAGAGCGGTAAAATGAAAAAAGTAGCGCAGATGAGTATCTAATCCGTTAAGACATTTTGTAATTGATAAAGATTACCTGTCACCCGTCATCAATGTCCTCATCACTAAATCTCTATGTTGTAGAGTGAACCACCTTGAACAGCGACGACGACTGCAACTTCCTTATCACTCCTTCAGTAGTTAATCGGCTCCGTTCACCACGGTTTGATATCCCCATCTCAGCGCCCCCCGCGCGGCCGCCCGGGGGCGGCGGCGCGCCCTCTATATCAACTGGAAACGTGCCGCCTCTTTAAGCTGTGGACTGCGCTGTGAATACGTATGACTCACTTCTAACACGGCTATCGCATCTCTCAGCAGCTTAAGTTCTTGTGCACCTCCCCAGTATGCCTGACCCAATACCTACTACATATCTTGGGATCAGAGAGCCTGATGCTGTCACCCGCGTTATGAATATGGTAACCTTTTCCTTCTAACGCCTCTTATAGAATCTTATCAGCAGCTTACAGTTTTTGTGACCCACTAATTGAGTTTGGCCTTCCCTATAGTCAATATCTTACGAGTGGCAATGGTTGAGCTTCGCATAGCAACTCTTGAATATGAGCACATAGTGAGCAAATCGCTCCACGTTGTCAACGAGAATGACCGCTGACTGCTGCTAATCGTCCGCGCCCTCTCACCGAGACAGTGTTCAGTGAGACAGCAAAATTACTACAAAACTCAAATGTGTCTGCCTTCAGTTATAACCATGGACTTCGACGACCAGATAACAGAGTTGTCGGTGCGGCCGGAGGCTGCCCAAATTGTCCCAGCCTTCGATAAATTCGTGTCAAGGGATGTCCGGAGTCATGATTATCTTGATCTTCTATATGTCATCCCACTCAACGGAAGTGCGTCCGCTTTTGAATAAAACAAAGATAGATAGATAAAGAATAATATTTGGCTCCAATTAGAAATACCCTCCTTCACCAATGACCCGCTCCCAGTGCCCCGAAAGCCTTTGGACCTCTGGTACCTTCGATTTTTCAACAAGTGCGAGTAAACTGATGTTGATGCCAATTTCGGCGATGACAAAACATTGTTAGCGTTGCGTCGGAATAGTACTACATCGACTGAAGAGGCATTGGGAATGTCGCTTATATAAGGGCAAATGGGTTGAATGACAAGGCTCAGTATAGTTTTGTCGTCCACAGGCGATGTCCTAACAATACAGTTAGCTAGAGGTCTAGGACTGTGACGAGCAACGGAGGCTTTCTTGCGGTTGTGTGGTATCATCACTTTGCCGATCTGATGGCCGAGTAACAGGCAATATACACCGGACATGCGACGATTTATCTCTGATAGGGCCGCCGTAAAAGCCTCAGTGTAGGATATCCTTTGGCTATGATGATCATATCCACTTGCGCCACGAACCCTGCGTGGTAGATAATCGGCTCGGCTCTTCATCTGCATGCATACAAAATTGAACGATTGGAGTTTGCTTGAGGGTCCAAACCGTAATCCAGGACGGGTGCGTTTCGCAGTCCTTGGAAGACATCGTCTCATGCTGGAGAAGATTACTGTTAGTAGTTAATGCTCATCGCATCGCACAGAAATTAGGTACCAGCCCACACTCACTGACCATCCTTAGTTATGGACATAAGCTCGTTGGCGTTATGAATATAATAAATACGATACAACGCTCAACGCAATATTCACTCTCCATACCGGTCAGCGAGAAAAATGCGAGTTCGAGCCCGTCTGGTGCCTACTTTTGCCCATAAATCAGCATTCATGTGATAAGCTGAGCCTATGCTTGATCTAATTAAAATTTTCGGTGCTAGTGTGAGGGGCCGTGTGCACTCCTCTACCGCAGTGAGACGATACACAATGGCGAAGCGTCACGTGGTTGGTGCAAGTGACACAGCTCGGTTTTTGTGACAACGCTAGCAAGGTTAGCGGCACTTTAAGCTGATGCTGTGTACGGCAAGTTGGTAGGAATACTGCAGAGAGCTTCTTTCCTTTATCCTAGCATCTCCTGAGGCCTGTCTGCGGCATGACCTCAACTGCTGCGCTAACTGCCCACCTTTCACTGACCCATTACCGAAACGAGATTCATCGAATGGAAAGATAGAGAAGTATGAAACTGATACTTCGAAAATTGTTAATGTCTGAATTCATAATATAGAGTAGCATAAATGTTTACGTTTGAAAAAACTGTAAAAAAGTCTTCAGAACTCATGTTTGTAACGGTGCACCTCACAATCTAGCGGCTTCCAAAGGCAATTAGAATTCAGCTCTGAACCATATCCCGCACAAAAATTAGGTCAATAAACAAGTCAAATACTGCTTAACAATGAAAATTATATACAGTTCCCATTTTTTCACTGCTCTACGTATTCAGACATCTCATGCTAGCTGAAAGCCTTCTACTGATCCTGGGCAGTTTTGATAATTTCCGTTGCTCTCTTTCCCTGATAGCCTTTCCACAACACTGCGAGGACTGAGGGGTTTAAAGGGGAGACGTGCAACAGTATCGTCCGGTGCAGCACCCGCGGCACGTGGCGAATGATGCAGCAGCTCATGGACGTGCATTTGCACGCCTGTAGCTTTGCCATGGAGCACTTGATTTACAGGTCGTCATCCTTCACCTGATAGTGGTCGGAGGACCGCAGAAGCGGGTGCACCAGCGACCGCGTCACGAGTAGCAAACTTTCGGCGGCGCGGGGGCAGCTACCCCATGTCCTCTCACTCCCTGCGCGCCCGACACGCGCCGCATAGCGCTCTGGCTCTCTGCCATTGACAGCTAGCGCGGCGATCAGCTGATTTTCGGCTCGGTGAAGCCGATTTTTCCAAAATCGCCTTATTTCGGCGTATTTTTCAAGAGTAAGTGCCTTTTTCTTCAAATGATAAACTGCATTTTTGCTTGTTTTGATGTAATTTTTCTCGTTTTAAATTTAATTTGCATTTTCAGGTTTCGTCTGGTTTTTTCTCATTTCTTCCCCCTCTTTGGCTTCTTTTTCATTACTGTGTCACTGATGTGTTCCTGTCTTTGCTGAGAACACTCTCTGACACGGTTTTGAAGACTAGAGCCGCTTTTACACCCGTGTTCCCCAAGCTGCCCGTAAATAATGCCGGCTGGTGAGTATTTCAATTTATTTTTTGTTTATTCTTTTTTGTGTGATGCATTCTTCATTATTATGCCAATGTTGTGTTCTGTTTACGCGAAGAACACACTTTGGCATGGTTTTGAAGCTTGTGTTCTTTTTGAATGGCCTTTTTTCACGAATTGTGCTAGTGCCCGTTATTTAGGCCGGTCGGTGAGTTTTTTCGCTCATTCTTTGTTTGTTCTTTTTTGTATGGCTCATACTTCATTACTGAGCCATTGTTGTGTTCCTTATAATGAGGAGAACACTTTTTGGCAGTTCTGAAGCGTGAGGTACTTTCTAACAAGCTTTTTTCAAGGTTACCGCTGATGGTCTCTTTTTGCGCTGGTCCGTGAGTTTTGTTCGCTTATTTTTTGCTTGTTCTTTTTTTTATACGGCTCAATCTTCATTGCTATGCCATTGTTGTGTTCCCTTTCATATGGAGAATACACATCCTCGGCAAAAATTGCAAAAATCTGCGCAGGATAGCTAAATAGTTACCAATAATTCGTTTAATATGTGTTTATGAAAAATAGTTTGCATGTGTGCCTACAATTTTTACCACGTTCACGAAAACATTCATGAAAACGTGACGACTGCAGAACACAGCGTGAAAAGCCGTAGTTAAAAGAGAGGTCAATCTTCAAAACTGGACCAAAGTGTGTTCTCCTCATGAAAGGGAACACAGCAATGGCATAGTAATGAAGAATGAGCCATATAAAAAAGAACAAACAAAAAATAAACGAACAAAACTCACGGACCAGGGGAAGTAGGGGCCTTCAGCACTAATCTTGAAAACTGAGCTATTTCAAAAAGACCACAAGCTTCAAAACCGTGCCAAAGTGTGTTCTTCGCGTAAAACAGAACACAACATTGGCATAGTAATGAAGATTGAGCCATATAAAAAAGAACAAACAAAAAATAAGCCAAACAACTCACCAGCTGCCACAAATGGCGGCCACCAAAGCAGACCCTGAACAATTGGGTATTGTAAGAAAACTGCATGCTTCAAAACCGTGCCAAAGTGTATTCTCCACATGAAAGGGAACACAACAATGGCATAGCAATGAAGATTGAGCCGTATGAAAAAAGAACAAACAAAAAATAAGCGAATAAAACTCACGGACCAGCGCAAAAAGAGACCATCAGCGGTAACCTTGAAAAAAGCTTGTTAGAAAGTACCTCACGCTTCAGAACTGCCAAAATGTGTTCTCCTCATTATAAGGAACACAACAATGGCTCAGTAATGAAGTATGAGCCATACAAAAAAGAACAAACAAAGAATGAGCGAAAAAAACTCACCGACCGGCCTAAATAACGGGCACCACCACAATTCGTGAAAAAAGGCCATTCAAAAAGAACACAAGCTTCAAAACCATGCCAAAGTGTGTTCTTCGCGTGAACAGAACACAACATTGGCATAATAATGAAGAATGCATCATACAAAAAAGAATAAACAAAAAATAAATTGAAATACTCACCAGCCGGCATATTTACGGGCAGCTTGGGGAACACGGTGCAAGCGGCAAAGCGGCTCTAGTCTTCTCAAATCGTGTCAGAGAGTGTTCTCAGCATAGACAGGAACGCATCAGTGACACAGTAATGAAAAACAAGCCAGACAGAGGGGGGAGAAACGAGAAAAAACCAGACGAAACCTGAAAATTCAAATTAAATTTAAAACGAGAAAAATCACATCAAAACAAGCAGAAATGCAAGACAATAATACAGTTTACCATTTGAAGAAAAAAAACAAACTTACCTCTTGAAAAAAACGGCCGAAATAAGGCGATTTTGAGGAAAAATCGGCTTCACCGAGCCGAAAATCAACTGATGGCCGCGCTAGCTGTCAATGGCAGAGAGCCAGAGCGCTATGCGGCGCGTGTCGGACAGGGAGTGAGAGGATGCGGATAGCTGCCCCGCGCCGCGTTTGCTACTTCGTCGACGCTGGTCGGGCATGCCACCCGGTCTGACGTCCTGCCGGACGCCCTATCAGGTTCAAGGATGCAGACTGTAAATCAGTGACTCCAGTTAAAACCTACTGGGCGTGCAAATGACGTCATGAGCTGCACTGCAGCATTCCAACCGTGCAACGCGATTGTGACATTGGACGATTACTGTGCACGCCCCTTTCACCAACTCCTCAGTCTCGCAAGTGTTGTGAAAAGCGGATCAAAACTCAAGCAAAAACTCACAATCGTCAATTTTGTATGAATGCAGATGAGAAGCCGGCCGAGTTCTACCACGAGGGGTTACGTGGGCGCAAGTGGATGATCATCATAGCAAAGGATTCCTACACTGAGGTTTTAGGCGGCTCTATACAGAGAATAAAATCGTAGATGTCGGTGTATTGCCTGTTCCTCGGCAATCAGATCGACAAATGGATGATACCACACAACTACAAGAAGGCCACCGTTGCTCGTCATAGTGCCAGACCCCTAGTAACTGTATTGTAGGGCAGTGCTGGGACACAAACAATACTGAGACCTGGGTTCAATCGCCCCATTCGCCCACATAAAGCCGAGCGATTCCAATTGTTCTCGTCAGTCGAGAGTACTCTCCGACGGCAAACGCTACAATGTTTTGTCATTCGCCGAAATTGGCATCAGCAATTTACTCGCACTTGTTGAAAAATCGAAGGTACCAGAGGTCCAAAGGCTTTCGGGGCACTGGGAGCGGGTCATTGGTGAAGGAGGGATTTACTTAACTTGAAGCCAAAATATTACTTTTTTATCTATTCTCCTCTTTGTTTTATTCGAAAAAAACCGACGGCACTTTTGAATGGGATGACCTAATAGAAGATCAAGATAATCATGACTCCGGACATCCCTTGACACGAATTTATCGAAGGCTGGGACAATTTGGGCAGCCTCCGGCGCACCGACAACTCTGTTATCTGGTCGTCGAAGTCCATGGTTATAACTGAAGGCAGACATATTTGAGTTTTGTAGTAATTTTGCTGTCTCACTGAACACTGTCTCGGTGAGAGGGCGCGGACGATTAGCAGCAGTCAGCGTCCTTCTACTTGAAGAACCTTAGCGTTGTAAAGAGCGCAAGAGCCATTTAGAAAGTCCTTGCTAATTTGCCACGCACTTTCGAGCGGCGAAAGTGATACACATTCCACCACACATTTTTTTGAACAACGAAAGTGATACCTTCCCTGTGTGGTGCCTTACATGTATTAGGTTGTCCGGAAAGTTCTCAGCGTTTTGGGTGTTTCACTTTAAACGATCGTAACTTTTTTAATACTCATCGGATTTAATCGAAATAGGCACCATTCGAATCAGCACACTTTTGCCAATGTGACAGCAGTCGAGAAATCCCATCAAAGTAAAAAACTGGGTGGTCGAAAATTCACGAAATCCACTAAGGCTTTTTTGCCTGGTCCTGATTGATGAAGTATTTTCCAGCAAGGGAGTTCTGAAAATGTTAGAAAAGGTGATAGTCGATTGGCGAAAGGTCTGAAGAATATGGCGGTTGAGGTAGAACTTCAACCCCCAATTCGTTCAATTTATGGATAGTGATTTGTGAAACGTGTGGGCGTTGTCATGCAAAGGAATCGGACCCTTTCTTTTGATAAGTGTTGGCTGCATCTGACAAAATTTTCGGTACAATTCGTCGATTTCTTCACAGTAGGGTTCTGCTGTGATGGTTTGGCCTGGTGATAAAAAGTTATAGTGGATCACACCAGCCGATGACCAGCCGTGACCAGAATCTTTTTTCGTGAGGGTTCGGCTTTGAAAATTACCTCGGTGGTTCGTCGAAATCCAACCACTGTCCGGAACGTCTCCTGTTATCATACATGACCCATTTTTCATCACAGGTGACAATTCGGCCCAAAAACAGGTCGTTTCTGCTGCGCAAAAGCAATGCAGAAGGAACCTCGAGACGTGCCGATTCCTGCCGGTCACTCCGATTGTGGGGCACCCAATTGTCGAGTTTTTTCACCTTCCCAATGCGTTCCAGACCATCTGCAACAGTGGATTTGCCAAGGCCTAGCTCTTCTGCTATCTCTCGAACTGTTTGGGATGGGTCAGCCTCCAAAATCCCCCTAAAATCCTCGTCAGATATTGCTTTAGGTCGACCGCTATGAGGTTCATCTTCAAGGCTGAAATCTCCAGAACGAAATTTGTTGAGCCATTGCCGCACAGTGCTTTCTCTAGCACTATTGGGCCCCCACACCTGGTTAATTTGTTGAGCTGTTTCGATTGCGGATTGCCCCAATTTATAGTCGAAGAAAAAAATCGTCCGAAGTGCTCTTTTCACATGCTTGAAAAATCTTGAAAAAAGGGGGTTATCAAGCAATGGTGAAACGGCAATTATACCATCAGATAGCGCAAGAAATTCTCTACAGGATGTGCTACTGAGAAGCAAGGCAGAATGAGTTTTTAATCAGCAGTGAATGTACAAAAAATAGGTGCACAAAACGCTGAGAACTTTCCGGACAACCTAATACATGAGGAGATCATTCTACCTATCACACAAGGTTGAACGGACCCTTAACAATATACTTCTCCGTGAGCTTCGGCCGCCACTGCTAGCCAAGTCATCATTTCACCTTACCGAACCTTCTAGTGTGGAACGTCTGGAGCTAAACTTTTCCGAGATGTGTTCACTACAATTTCGAGAGATTACTCAGCGACGACAAAGCTTCTTTCTTAAAACATGGAAGCATTGCGAATAAAAGGTCTTTTAAGTGTAAACGGTCAGTTGGGGGCTGTGGTGAGAGGGTACTCCGCCGTGCTGTCTTTGACTAAATTTTATTCATGCGAGCAAAATAGAACTTCTAAAATACAGTTAGACGGCTATATGAACTTCTTTCTGTTCAGCAACAGAATAGAGAACAGAATCTCGAAACTGTCCGACCACAGATACGTAGATTAAAGTAAATTGGAAAAAGTGATTTACCGTGGTGCAGATGATGCCTTCAAGCCCACGATCTCTTAATTCCATCTCGAGGCACTCCATGACACCACGAACAGCAAACTTTGTTGGACTAAATAGAGGTTGGTAATGAGATCTGCTGCTCCTTTGTTCATCATGTTCATCACATAAACATCTTTCAAGGATCTTTCGAATGCTCCGCTTCCGTATTTTATTGTGCTAGACAGAAGAACAAACAAACGGTACATTTCTGACACAATTTCGTTTACTGAAATTTGACATTCCGACTTCAGTAATTAAAATGGCCTATAACCAACTGCTTTCTTGTGACCTTCTGACCATCTCATTGCTGTTTTCTCAATTTGGGTTCCACGAAAATTGGGAACTGGAAAAGAAAGAAGTGAGCTAACATCGGTGGTCATAAATATCGAGTTGATGTTCTCGGAGCTGTTGCTCTAGCACCCAAAGCAAATGGGACACCTGGAGGTTAGGGACCAGAAGT
>MU912216.1:0-11494 GCA_036418165.1 Cooperia oncophora | reverse complement strand
CGCCACTGCTAGCCAAGTCATCACTTCACCTTACCGGACTCGTCCCCTACTACACATAAGATACAGAATGATTCTCTTTGAGAAAGAACTCGATGGTCAATGGTGGGTCTAGTGTAGAGCGTCTGAAACTAAACCTTTTCCGGGATGTGTTCACTACAATTTCGAGAGATTACTCAGCGACGACAAAGCTTCTTTCTTAAAACATGGAAGCATTGCGAATAAAAGGTCTTTTAAGTGTAAACGGTCAGTTGGGGGCTGTGGTGAGAGGGTACTCCGCCGTGCTGTCTTTGACTAAATTTTATTCATGCGAGCAAAATAGAACTTCTAAAATACAGTTAGACGGCTATATGAACTTCTTTCTGTTCAGCAACAGAATAGAGAACAGAATCTCGAAACTGTCCGACCACAGATACGTAGATTAAAGTAAATTGGAAAAAGTGATTTACCGTGGTGCAGATGATGCCTTCAAGCCCACGATCTCTTAATTCCATCTCGAGGCACTCCATGACACCACGAACAGCAAACTTTGTTGGACTAAATAGAGGTTGGTAATGAGATCTGCTGCTCCTTTGTTCATCATGTTCATCACATAAACATCTTTCAAGGATCTTTCGAATGCTCCGCTTCCGTATTTTATTGTGCTAGACAGAAGAACAAACAAACGGTACATTTCTGACACAATTTCGTTTACTGAAATTTGACATTCCGACTTCAGTAATTAAAATGGCCTATAACCAACTGCTTTCTTGTGACCTTCTGACCATCTCATTGCTGTTTTCTCAATTTGGGTTCCACGAAAATTGGGAACTGGAAAAGAAAGAAGTGAGCTAACATCGGTGGTCATAAATATCGAGTTGATGTTCTCGGAGCTGTTGCTCTAGCACCCAAAGCAAATGGGACACCTGGAGGTTAGGGACCAGAAGTGCAACGCATGTGTGATGCCTCCCACCCACGGTCATCGTTTTTTAACGAGTCATCTTTGTTACTGTCGTAGGGATCCTAGGGTTTTGGGATAGTCTAGGAGGATTGCATCAGTAATCTCCTGTGGTTTGTTTGAGCCTTTTGCCCTTTCAAAAGAGCACCGTTTTCCGGGGATTCCATGTAAGCCTTTTATCACAGTTCCACCAACATCAAAGAAGAGCTTCATTTTCTCTGAGCTATCGTTCAGACTTCTCTACGGCAGCCCTTCAGTCGCTTGATTGATGCGATCGATCGCGGAAGCTATCGACTGGGTCTGGTTCAATCGCGCAATGCTAACATTGAATAGATCGCGGATAACTGAACAACGTGTCAAGCTCTGGAACACAAACTAAGTATATTATAACGAAATGTAGGTTTAGTACAAGTGTAGTATGGCAGATATCAAACGTATATTATTAGGAAGTGCTCAGTTGTGTTTATTCCTGGATTTTAGCAACTGTAACGTGGCGCACCTTGTTCTTGTGCATGCTACATGAGCATCTGTAGGGGTGGCACAATGGCCGCTGAATCCACGAGCAGGAGGAAAGTGAGGCTTTCTTGGTAGGGTCGAAAAAAAATTGTTCCCGAGTGAGAGCCTTTTGAAGGGATCTCTGAAGAAGTGATGCGGTCCTTGTTGCACACGGTGGACTTCCACCACGTGCAGCCGTGGCCACGCTCGCCTAACCCACGACACTTTTTTCAACGCTGTATTTTTATGGAGTTCCCGCAGCATCGAAAGGACGAAGATGTAGAAGAAGTGCACGAGTTGTTCACAAGAAAAAAGGAGCTGTCTGCGAATTCCGCGCATCCGAATTCGGCACAGAGAGATGCTACTTCGCCGAGGGCTCGTATTATCACGATTCCACCATGCAGCAGTCAAACTCCTCCGAACTAGTCCTCTTCTGGACGGGTCTGCACTATCTCGTCCCCCATAGACTCTGCACTAGACAGTGCTCATTTTGCTGTGATGATAGTATACTCAATGTTTGCCTTACGAGATTGATAGATGGAACACTTTATTCAATATGGCCTATCGTTTCGACTGAATCGTCGTCATTAGAGGCATGAATGTGTTTCAAGGATTAGATTGCGCTCTACCCCACCAAGCGCCTCGTCAACTCTAGCGGTTCCGACATCGTGTCAGGAACCCCTCGAGAAACCCCATCATCGCGAAAGTCAACTCACCGACGGTTCCACCTTATGAGCGGCAGTGTCCGCTGCCACACAAGAGCGATAGTTAGTTGTAAATGAGGAATACTGCGCTGTCTCCGTATAATAAAATATTGCGGAGACGCACGTAGCGCTCTGTCATTCTACAGCTCGCAGTGTGGTATAAACGGCAGAAGGTCATTTGTTATTGCAGGACACTCATCTCGGCTGTTCATTCTGGGTTTTCTGGTGAAAATCCAGAACGCTTCTAATGCTTTTCTTGCAGAAATTTCCGTCTCATGTGCCAGCAATACGCACTTTATTTCGAACTCCACGCCATTATGTTGCTCAACTTTATGCCTTCCGAGGGCTGTTGTTAGGGTACCGCGTCTCATACTAGCAAGATGTTCCTTTGATGCGAACTGCCAAGACCCTTCCTGTTTCCCCAATATAAGTAGAGTTACATGCCTGGCACTGGATTTCATATATGACTCCCACTTGCATGCAGTCGCCAAGCTTCCCGTGCGGGCATGTAACGCAATTTTCAGATAAGCACTGTGTGAATCGAATTTTTTTTCTTCGACTTGCTAGAATTCGTTATAACTGTTGTTTAGGATTTTATTTTCTTTGCCCAATTGGGGTGTTCTTTCCAGGACCATCTTCTGTGCGTTTCCATCACCATCTTTCGCAGGTGAGTTCCTTTTGTTTGACCTTCCCGTGATCAAACCTCGCTTACTTTTTCAGAGGCTGTTCTCCGTTTGGTAGTGAACCACGATTTGCTGTAGAACATCGATTCGTGGTTCCCTTGCTATTTCCTTTGTTTGCTCTTACCTAAATGTTTTAAGAATCAGATCTTCGCTTGGTTTCAATGCACTCCCTCGCCACATAACTTCATTTTAGAGATGAGTTCCTTTCTCCTGTTCTTTCTTTTATTTCACCTAATTCACGTGGTTCATATCTGTATTCATTGCTCTGTTTCCTGCCTCAGGTCGCATTAGGGCTTTCAGAGCGTTCATTTACCTTCCTATTTCTTTCCCCTTTCTTTATTCGAGATGTGATATTTGTTCAGAAGTTCTTTTACCAGTAGGTTTGCCCTTCCCTTGCTTTAGTCTCGCTTACTTTTTCAGAAGTTGTTTTTCGTTCGGTAATAAACCACGTTTTGCTCGAAGACATCGACCGTGGGATATCGAATACAGATATGAACCGCCTGAATTAGGTGAAATAAAAGAAAGAACAGGAGAAAGGAACTCATCTCTAAAATGAAGTTATGTGGCGAGGGAGTGCATTGAAACCAACCGAGGATCTGATTCTTGAAGCACTTAGGTAAGAGCAAACAAAGGAAAGAGCAAGGGAAAGGAACTTACCTACGAATCGATGTTCCCTAGCAAATAGTGGTTCACTACCAAACGGAGAACAGCCTCTGAAAAAGTAAGCGAGATTTGACCACGGGAAGGTCAACAAAAGGAACTCACCTGCGAAAGATGGGAGATAGAAACGCACAGAAGATGGATCCTGGAAAGAACACCCCAATTGGGCAAAGAAAATAAAATCCTGAACAACAGTTACGACGAATTCTAACAAGTAGAAGAAAAAAAATTCGATTCACACCAAGAATGCGCGAATGCACCCTGTCACTGACGACCAAAGAGTTGCGAAACCTTAAAAGAGCAAGTGCAGCAAAACAAGCGAGTACTCACATCACTCAACGGACCCAAGGGTTGCGAAACATGGCGTCGAGAGAAGGAATGAGAGAGGGTAAACAAGAGAGAAAGAGAAGAAAATATGAAACGAAATTAAATTTCGAACCCGGCTGATACCTCGATCCAGAAGCCTATTATTCAATTTCACCCCCACGTAGCAATCAAATCACTGAGGGTATTAATAGGCGAAATAAAAAAACTACATTGAAACAAATTTCCATTGGGTTTTTCATTTCGTCCAACTTGTTGTGTTGGGGCGCGCTCGTCCTGGTACCGACGATCGCGGCGATCGCCGAGGTCGCCGCGATCGCCGCTGCTGTCGCGAAGTATGAACGCTGCCTTAATAACCAGGCGAACCACAAACTATAGAAAACACGCAACCTTTAGCAGCTGACCGATTATAAGCAAGTGGTTTGAGTCGGGGAACTGGTTGTACCCGGGAACCACATCACTGCAAATGCTATAGGATGGACACGGAAGGGTCTTCATCTCGCTCGCAGCTCATCCCTGTTGTTGATCGGAGGACGTCTTCGTATTTCCAATGCCTCTTTTATCTTCCTTTCCACGGGTCACCAAACGTTCTGAATAACCGAACGTTTATCTGGGGCGCGCTCTTGTGGGTCTGCAATAAAGAACGGCTTCGCGAAAAAAAGGCCTTCCGGATAAGCGCTAAGACCCCGGAGAGCCCATAGGTGTTCGCGCAGCCTTTTGTAGAGAGGGCGTCCACTCCGTCCTACGTAGAAACCGAGCAGGAGGCACACTCTACTTCGTAGACGGTGTTTTTCAAAAGGCATATCTTCCGTTCTTCTTGGCAGTATGAACAATTTGCACGGCCACACAGATCTTCATATAGTCGAGAGGATGTGAGCAGACGGCGCAGCGTTGATGGTGGTCGGAATATCAGGCGGATCGGCATCCCAGACCTCTTCACTACTCGGTTAACATCCTTCGCATAGGACTCGGAGAGGTATGGTATTATGAGTGGGATGCCTTCCGGCACCTGATATGGGCGCCAGCGATTCACGCAGCAGTCAGGGGTGTGTTCTGGATTTCCCGACTACAGTGTCATGTGTCATCTATGTAACGACCGTAGAACAGCAGTGTCGAAGAAGAGGCGCGTCTTCTGAAACCTTTTCATGAATATGATGGCAAGAAGCGGTGCAATGCGGCTGCCCATGGCTAATCCTCTCGTCTGCATGTAAATGTTGTTTTGGAATCGGAACATGTTGAATTTCACAACATTCACCAGAAGCTAGAAATCTCTAGAGTTCCGCTTCTTGCCATCATATTCATGGAAAGGCTCGGAGAGGTATGGTATTATGAGTGGGACGCCTCCCGGCACCTGATATGGGCGCCAGCAATTCACATGTCTGCTTCCATAGCCATTCTCGACAAGTATCCGCGTCACCTTATCCATTACTTCAGGAACGTTGGTCGACGTCATCTTCCAAGCTGTTGCCAAGGTTTTTTGAGCAACATTTTGGCACTATGTACCCTGGTCTGCCCCAATCATCCGGAATCGAGCCAGTTTTTGACCGACTTTTTTCTCCGTGGACAGATTTGGCTCAAATGTTGTCTCCTGGGTAGTTTGACCTCCTGAATACGAATATCACATTCGCTTGGCCCGAAACCTTCTGGCGCTGGCGCCACATGCGCCGGCTGTGGAACGAGCGCCAGGTTTCGTGTGGAGCGAATGTGATATTCGTGTTCAGGAGATCAAAAAAACCTCTGGGGACAAGTTTCCAGCGAGTTTGGCGACTCAGAGTATTTTTACGCCGGTGCCGGTGGCGCGAGCGCCACCAGGTTTCGTTCCGGACTGATGTGATATCCATGTCCATCAGGTCAAACTACCCGGAGACAAATTTTTAGCCAATTCTGTTCACGGAGAAAAAAGTCGGTCAAAAACTGGCCAGATTTCGGATGACTGGGGCAGTAAAGGGTGAATAGTGCCAGCATTTTTTTTCATGCACAGGGGGTGACCTCTCGACTATATGAAAGTCTGTGTGGCCGTGCAAATTGTTCATACTGCCAAGAAGACGGAAGATATGCCTTTTGAAAAACACCGTCTACGAAGTAGAGTGCGCATCATGCTCGGAATTTTACATAGGAGAAAGTGGACGCCCTCTTCTACAAAAGGCTGGACGAACATCTAAGGGCTCTCCGGAATCCTAGCAGTTATCCAGAGAACCCTTTCTCGCGACACCGTTCTTTATTGCACACCCACAAGAGTGCGCCCCAGATAAAGGTCCGCGATATTCAGAACGTTTGTGACCCGTTTGTTGTGGAAATGAAGATAAAAGAGGCATTGGAAATACAAGGGAAGACGTCCTCCGATCAACGAGGGAGGAGCTGCGAGCAAGTATGGCCACCCTTCCGTGTCATCCTATAGCATTTGCAGTGATTCACGTGGTTCCCCGGAACAAACCGTTCCCCCCCCCCCCCGACTCAAACCACTTGCCTATAATCGGTCAGCTGCTAAAGGTTGCGTGTTTTCTATAGCTTCTAGTTTGCTTCAGCCAGCTACAACTGGTGCTCAGTGTGAATATATAATATATATATATATTATATATATATATATATATATATATATATATATATATATATATATATATATATATATATATATATATATATATATATATATATATATATATATATATATATATATATATATATATATATATATATATATATATATATATTAGGATCAAAACAGTTGTTCTAATAAATGTCTGAAGATGTTTAATTAACAAGAAGACCGAAGAAGCTGCTAGTGATAACGTGTCTCTGCTTCTCGTCGCTACGTTTGTGAAACCAGTCACATCTTTTGAGTCAGTCATTCAGTGCACTTACCATACCACCGAATTGTTTCTCCAGAAACCAGCGATGGATTTCGGCCACTATCTGTCCAGAATTTCTTTCCTCCATTGGTTCAATGAAACCTCGAATTGTCTAGAAACATTCAATAAATCCCTTCTATATATAATTTGCTGAGTCTGTTTGTATGGTGAGATTTCCATGAATGTTTGGGACTTAAGGTACAGCATCGGACCAGATGTAAAACACATGACCCATGCCAGACCCCCCAGCGCGGGCGGCATACGCAAAGTAAGCGGTGATGAATGGTTCATCATCCGATTCTAGAGCGCCCATATATGCGGAAAGGACTAAGGTGAGCGGGACATGACGACTAAGGGGAAACACACAGGAAACAAACGTAGTTGAAGTGGCCGGTGCTTTTCACAACGTCCAGTAACTCTCTTTGAGAGAGTTTAAAGATTGCAAAAGTCGATGCAGAAGAAGAACATTTGGCCAGAGTTGTACATGTGAATGTTTTGTTAAGACGTTAAGGTTTGCCAAAGTAAGCATCGGTTGTGAGCAGCTGAAGTGGCACAGGATACGAACTTAGGCAGAAAGTGACGGAAGCATACTGTTCTTCTTCTTTCCCTAGCGTTAGTCCCGCCCGTCGCAGGGCCGCTTGTTGCGTGTTGACGTCCGCCACTTGTTCGATCCACTGCATCTTCTGCCGTGGCTTTCACTTCAGTGAGGTCCTTCTTGATGACGTCCCTCCATCTTTTCTTTGGGGCTCCTCGTGGTCGCTTGCCCTCTGCTTCGAATTCCAATGCCTTCCTTATTGGGTGGTCCTCAGGCCTTCTCAGCACGTGCCCATACCATCGCAGTCGCTGCTCTGCTTCAGCTGGATCGGGAGCCGTTCTGTGATCGCCCTGACGTTCTGTTTCTGAATATCTGTCGATCGGTCCAGCCACGGCCCAACTCAGCATTCCTCCTATTCCGCTAGGGAGAATCCCTTCATGGTCCTTGCAGATGGGCCAGCTATTAATGCGTGAGCATTGTTAGGCCTTACCACCGTCGGTCTACACCTGCCTTGTGAGCGTTCTCGAGCACCGTCGGTCGCACAGGATGCCAGTGGACTCCCTCCATTTCATCCAGGCTGCGTTGATTCGGGTCTTCACCGCCTGGTCCACGCTGCCATCAGCTGCTAGGTCGCTCCCCAGGTACTGGAAGTCCTCGACCCTTTCGATGCTCTCGCCGTGACGGTCTACGATGGGTTCGGTACACTCTTCAGAGCTCAGGAACTTGGTCTTCTTCACGTTCAGCCGGAGTCCATTCTCAGCGAGCACATCCTGCCACCGCTGCACCTTGTCCTGTCCCTGCTGTCCGCTATCAGGGCGATGTCGTCAGCGTAGAGGATGGTTTTCAGTGGTCCCTCCATGAGTTCTTTTGCCATGACATCTAGAGTCAGGAGGAAGAGGAACGGGCTGAGGGCTGATCCTTGGTGTACCCCAACCGTGATGTTTACCTCCTTTCGTCAAGCCGTGCGGGGTGCGTACAGCTGCTTTAGCCCCATCGTACATGTCCTTCACTATGGAGACCAGGTGCTCCGGAACGTTACGTTCTCTGAGCGCTCTCCAGAGTACAGGCCGAGGCAGGCGGTCGAATGCCTTCTCAAGGTCCAGGAAGGCTAGGTAGCAGGGTCGCCGCTTCTCTCGGTACTTCTCCATCAGCTGTCTGGCGATGAAGATGGCATCAGTGGTGGACCTTTCGGGCATGAAGCCGAACTGTTCCTGCGAGATAGGGACAAGTTCCCTCAGCCTAGTGTTGACCAGGCGCTCGTACAGCTTCATGGTATGGGGAGTCAACTTGATGCCGCGGTAGTTGGAGCACTCCGTCGCGTCCCCTTTCTGTTTGAAGATGGGGACGATTGTGCTGCTCCTCGCATCTGGCATCCTTCCTTCAGCCGTTACGTTTAGGAAGTCTGTTAGCCAACTCACCCCAAGCTCTCCCAGGGCCTTCCATGCCTCTATCGGTACCCCGTCTGGACCCACTGCTTTCCCAACTTTCATTCTCCCTAGCTCCCGGCGGACTTCATCCTTCGTCCAGGGAGTGATGGGACCTGCCGTCGCCTCTATCTGTGGGCTATCCTTGCGGGGGAATTCTTCGTTCAGAAGTCCCTCGAAGTATTCTTCCCACCTCTTTCTGACTTCGGCTGGTTTCCTGAGAATGGCCCCGTTGCTGCTCTTCACAGTCTTTACGACCCTGATGTCCTGAGCGCGCGATGCCGAGCTTTAGCCAGGCGGAAGACGAACTTGTCCCCTTCTCGGCCTTCCAGCTTGTCGTACAGGGCGTCCATTTCCGTATTCTTGGCCTTAGCAACGGCTGCCTTGGCGAGTCGCTTGCAGCTCTTGTAGGCAGCGTAGTCTTCTGGGCTCCGTGTCTTTTGCCAGCGTTTGTATGCTTCCTTCTTCTGCTTGACGATCCCCTGGACTTCCTCGTTCCAGAACCAGGCTGCCTTGTCCTCTGATACCACCTCGCGTCTCTCCCAGGACTTCCTTTGCACACTGTAGGATGACCTCTGCTGCGTAGGTCCAGGTGTCCTGGACTGGCCCATGTGGGTCTGGGAGCCCAGCCTCCAGTATTCTTCGGCCGAGGCTATTCCACCACCGAATTCTCCGCTCTGCTCTCACCCTCGTCTTCTTGGGGAGGTCTATGGCGATGTCTGCCAGGAGAGGCCTGTGCTGAGGGCCCAGCTCTTCCCCAGGCAGTACCTTGATATCCTTGACGGTTTTGAGAGACGATCTTCTGACCAGGACATGGTCGATTTCCGTTTGTCTCCCTCCACTGCTGTAGGTTATCTTCTGAGTCCTCCTTTTCGCGAAGAAGGTGCTACAGATTGCTAAGTCGTGAGCTGTGGCTAGGTCAAGGATCCGTTCTCCCTCAGCGTTCTTTGCCCCTATTCCTTGGCCTCCGTGCACCCTTTCTAGACCCCTTCTGTCACTTCCCACATGGCCATTCAGATCCCCAGCTATGGTGAGGTAGTCATCTTCCGGAACCGATCTTATGGCCTCGTCCAGGGTCAGGTAGAACTCATCCTTTTCCGCCTCGGAGCAACCGGATTGTGGTGCGTACACGGTCAGTACGGTCCAGTACCCTTCCTTCGTGTCCATTCTCACTCCCATGATCCGATCACTGATTCTGTTCACAGAAGAGACGCAGTCCTTGAGGGATTCTGCCACCGCTATGGCCACGCCATTCCGTTTGGTGTCTGCTCCATTGTAGAAGAGTTTGACGCCTTCTCCAATCTCGCGGGCCTTCGCACCCTTCCATCTGAAGGCATAGGACTTGGATATTCCTGCGTCTCATGAGGTCGGCAACCTCACGAGACTTCCCGGTAAGCGACCCCACGTTCAGGGTCCCAATTCGAACTAGCTTCTTTGGCCGAGGTCGTTCACCCCTCGGTAGCCCTCGCATACTGACCACAGAACTCGGGCGAGGGTTCTGCGCGCCACTTCCGGGTGACGTCCTAGCATTAACACTGATTCTATTGCGACTTGTCATGATTGTTGTGACGGGTTCCTCCATCAGCCGGCCTGTCAACCTGGGCCTGACGCTGGTATCGTCCCCATTTTTGCAATTTTTGCAAGGCAGGGATTGAACTCGTGGCTCAGGGTGTGAACGTGAGTCTACACTCTTCACCACTCGGCTATCCCTGCCTCAGGAAGCAGAGCTGTTATCAGCATACTATTCTATATTCCTCAGCTGTAATTGAAAAGAGACTCGATCCTTGAAGACAAACCTCGGTCGGGACGCCTCAACGAAGTGAAAGGTTTCACCGTTCTCGAAGCTGTCAAGAGGGATCCAGAGGCTACCACCCGCAGTCTTGCGACAAGACTCGGATGTACCTAACTGACAGTCGTCCACCGCCTGTAAGCCTTTGACTACCAAGAAGTACTGGCTCGATGGATCACTCATACCTTGACCGATGGCACGCTGTGCACCCGGGTACCCCTTGGTCAGACTCCCCTTCTCTGCCCTCGTCAGAAGGAGTTTCCAGGAGACTGCTTAGTGGGGATGAGAGATGGGTCCTCTATGATTTCAACCCACACAGTACCGTTTGTCTCTCTCAAGGAGAAGATCCATTCTAGCAGTCCAAACCGGGCATGTATTCCGAGGTTCTCCTGTGCTGTTCCTGGGACGCGGGTGTGATACTGCAGAACGAGCTGCCCTCTAAGAACAGACGGTCATCGCTACCATTTGTGTCGCTCAGCTCCTGAAACCGGTGGAAACTGTTGGTAAAACATGACCGAGACTAGCTTCGGGTCACCTCGTTCGTAGTACACGAGACCCCATACCTGCTATGAAGACCTACCAAATGATTGAGGAGCAAGGCTGGGAGACCAGTCCCCGCTCATGATATTCTCCCGACGTAGTCCCCTACGACTGCTACCTGCTCCGCCTCCTTGAGGCTTTCTTAGCTAAGAAAATTTCAAGCAACTTTGATGACATCAGTCGAGAGGGCGCTGATTTACTCTACTCGCAGCCTTCTCAGTTCTGGGAGGAGGGGAATGCTTACCTGTCCATTGGGTGGAGCACTGTAGTGGCTAACTATGACGAGTATTGTTGACTAATTCCCACTGTATGTTGAGTTAGAAAATAAAAAAGAAAAAAGTCACAACAGTGACAAGACTTTCCTTCCGACCTATATTTTTGGTGTGCAGCAGTATACTTTACAACACATTCTGGTGAATTAGTGAGGCTATTTCGATAGTCCTTCTCATCTGATTCGTGGGCACTGTCATTGTGTCGTATGTGAAAAGTTTTCTTTCATTGCCGCCTTCACCGTGAAAACTAATTTGTTTTGATATTTTCGTGAAACTCTATCGTAA
>MU912215.1:44105-64743 GCA_036418165.1 Cooperia oncophora | reverse complement strand
GGACGGGCACAGGGGGCGTCCGGGTCGATAGGTTGCAGCTTGATAGGCCGCTATAACGGTACATTTCTTGGAAAAGGGGCCACGCAGATTCTGCTCAAGATCGCCGAATTTTCTCCTGCTAGGAGTATTGCTACACGCATTCGGGATTTATCATGTTAGTTGCCTTTAAAGGCAGAACCCGCGATTACTCGCCATCTCAGATAGTGGATTAGGGGGTTCCATATAGACGACAAGGGGTTGAGTAACTCGACAGTGAAGAAAAAAAAAAACATGCCACCTGCCCTAGATAGAACCCCATTTT
The DNA here is from genome assembly GCA_036418165.1 of Cooperia oncophora. NCBI lineage: Eukaryota > Metazoa > Nematoda > Chromadorea > Rhabditida > Trichostrongylidae > Cooperia > Cooperia oncophora. The sequence goes on along the minus strand of MU912215.1, from coordinate 64,442 downwards.
GATCCCAGTTTGTACGTGCCCAATTAACTCTATCTCCCACACTACGCCCTCATACGCACAGCTGATTCACCGATAAGAACTCTACGATCGTACAAGTGACGATTTTCATGCTTTTTCGTCCTGCAATCTCGTTTTTCACTGGAAGCCGGGCATTGGAGGCGGAGTCTGGAGGCGGAGTCACTGGAAAAAAGGAGGAACCACTGAACCTATATTGCGCTATAGCGCCCCTCCCATAGAATTTTTTGCCGCGAAACCGGTACAAGGTTGTTCGTCGCGGACCACTCTAACCTCCTGACGCCATATTTTCAACTTCGATACCTGATCCGGACCGTGCCTTTAACGCACTGGAACACCTACACATGAATGAGTTAAAGGGGCAAAACGCTCGCCTCTGTTGTATCTTTCTTTGGAACGGGCTATATTTGCTACTTCAATGGACCATTTATTTAGAAAAAACGGAACCATTTGCAGCTCACTCGCCAGCTTTCCCGTTTCCGCGAACTGATTGCTACTCTGACATTTTTCTCACAAATTTGTGGAGAGTAAAGCTCATGAGTCTCTATACACTACTCTTAGCACTTAACGATTTCTCAAGGAACAATTTTATCAGAATAGAATTTTGAGGTTCTTAAACTGATAATCCGGCTGAAAAACTTTCTCAAAATTCCGACGAATTTTGAGAAAAAATCTAAAATGTTGGAACTGTTTGTAAAATTGTTTGTTTCGCAGTTACCCTCCCATCATTAATTTCATCCAAGCAAGGGAACGACTGGTAAGGAGAGCAAAGTTACTCGAAATCCCGGAGACGGGCAAGAGAATCGTAAATTGCCTCTTCGTCGCGCGCGGCATTGAGCGCAATGTTTTTTAATTGTTCATTCATTGGATTCATGTAGACAAAGACATGGTATACAGTTATGTCAATTTTTGCCCGGTCAATATCGCCTTAAAATCACCGTCATTAGCGTGCGCGACGTCGCACGCGAAGTCATCTTGCGCGGTGAATTACGATTCTCTTGCTACATACCCGGAAATACCTAATACGTGGCAGGGCGCTGCGGCGTAGTGGACGTGGCGATGGCTGTGCTTTTGGGGAGATATTTTCAAATCGACACTTAACGGCATGTCTCTCCCAACATTGAACAATATGACAACTGTCTCAAATTGAAACATCCCAGGAGCATATGTTCAGGTGCTACGCCTACTCCGTCTCAGTGATAGGGTGTACGTGAGGCAGTGTTCATACTTCGCGACAGCAGCGGCGACCTCGGCGACCTCGGCGATCGCCGCGATCGTCGGTACGTGGCGGAGCGCGCCCCAACGCTATTATGGACTGCTGATAAATAAGGAATCCAACTTGTGAGACCTTCTTTTCTCTTAATAATGGCTACTAACTGATAACTTACGACTTTCTATACATAAGCGGATCTGGAATATGAGGTAAGGAGGTTTCACTTTTTAGGTCGGGATGGGCCAACTCCATTCTCCTGGGTGAGCTTCTTTTTGTTTCTTTTGTTTTTATTGTTTCAATTTATGCAAGCGCCTTAAAATTCCTATCGTCTGAACTGTTCCAACTTCCAAAACATTTATAGTTCACAAGTCGAGTTCAAACAACGAAGAAAAAAAGAAACAGAAAGAAACTCACCTAGGAACCAAAACACTAATCATTTTACGCAACATCAACAGGTGAAAACTTTATAACCTCATGTATAAGCTCGACGAATGAAAAAAGAAACAATAAAAACCTACCCTAAATGAAGCTCTCACGCTTTTTGCTCATTTCTATCCTGAATCAAGAAAGAAAATAGAAAACAAAAGCCATTAAGACTGAGATCAAAGACAATTAAGCTGTTTCTTGAGTCAAACCAAGCTTCAGTATCTAAGAAAATTGCAGTTAAAGGAAAAAAGCATGAAATTGAGTCGCTTCTTCCCAAAAGCCTTCGGAGCGCAAGTAATAGCGTTGGGGCGCGCTCTGCCATGTACCGACGATCGCGGCGATCGCCGAGGTCGCCGATCGCCGGTCGCCGCGATCGCCGCTGCTGTCGCGAAGTATGAACGCTGCCTTAAAGGCAAAGGGCACGATAAAGCTCTCAGGCATGTAAGGAAGACGAGCTTACCACCAAGAGAAACTAGGAAAGCCCTACATGATATCGTTTTCAAAGAAGAGCGGACCCTTATGCATGCCAGAAATGCTTATCATACTAATCCGTACCCCTTTCAACAACGACGCTCCTACAAATGGCCGCACCGATCAGTAATTTGATCGGATCAGCTGTTTTAACCAACAGTCTCCGGCGGAGTGGCGCTCTTTTCCCTCCTTCTGGATTTCTTTCGAATGATCTCATTTCTTATTTATAACGAGCACATCTTCCTTTGGAAGACTGCAAGTTTTCTTGCAAGTGGTGCCCGTTTCGTTGTTTTAAACACCTTTTACTTTTTTGATTTTTTTTCCACTTGATTTCCGCGACATACGCTCCGTGAAAATATCATTGTATTTCCCTGTCTGTTAGGGACCCCTGATGACATTGTCGTGTAGTCTGCTACAGCTCAAAACAATGAGTTTTTATGTCCCTGTGCAGGCGCTGTGATTTTTTCACTTTGATCTTTGCCATCAATTATTTACCTCAGGCAAAGAGCCGTACAGTCCCATGGTTAATGCAAGCCCTATTCCGGGCATTTTCGCTCGTTTCGTCCCGTGTTCGCTTTACTGGGGTGCTATTTAGTCCTCCTGCTCCCATTTTCTGTAAGGCACCAAATTATCGTGCCTCTAAGAGAGAGGAGCCCTAGCTAAAGCGAAGTCGGCTAAACATGGTACAGCATCGTGATGTGTGAGGTGGTGTTGTAGGTACGACCCCCTCTGAGAGAGGATGTCAGTACGACCCCCCCCCCTTCCCCAACACCTACCTACAAATTTTCCCAATTCTCCAATTTTTTTCACCCAAAAATTTTTCGTCGCGAGCGGGGAGGGGTGGTGAGGGCGGGGGAAAGTATATAGTGCAAATTCTCTCAAAGACACATATGACCCCCCCTCTCCTAACGACCAACTACGACCCTCCCCCTCCTCAAAGAGAAAGTACGACCCCCCTCCCTATGTGTTTCACTGTGTTTCACACAATGGTGCTGTACCCTGCAGCTAAATGTTCGGTGCAAATGACGTGAAAAGATATTTGCAACCAAATATCGATTTCGCTTAATTTTTTAACAAGTTGCAGTGATTGATTGTGATGTAGTTTAGAATGACATGTATATAATTAGATGTCCATATAATACAGATGTATATTCGTAATATATAAGTTTAGGCGCTAATAAACTTGGGGTGGGCCAAACCTATAAACTTTTGTGGGTCTTTGAAAATTTTTTTGTCTTTTCAAATATTTCTTACCCTGGATGTCCTGTAATTTACTGTCAAGCTTGGCGAAAAGGTGTTGTCACTTGGACACCTTTTTTCCATTTTCTTGCAAATTTCGACTAGTCATTTGAAAATGTATGACATGAGTTAACACGATACTTGACAGGTGATGACAAGGCTTACAGAATCTTGACAACGTTATACAGTCTACAGGATTTGGTATGCTGCCAAAATCTCATAGGTGTAGCCACCCCAAGGTGAGTAGTGCCTGATTTCATTCCCTGAAAGTTGCAGACATAGCGAGCAACAGGAAGTTGGCGGAAATGTCAGCCGTCGAAAATCCCGTGAGAAAAAAAAACAAATTCCCTTTCTGTTCTATTTCAAAAATAATCGATTCGCTAATGAGCATCTGTAAGACGGTGGAAGGATTGCTGTAGTGGGCAAGTGGCACGCTTCCCATGCTCAAGGTCGGCTCCCTGATCAAACCAGTGAAGCCTTCTACCCCCTGAGGGCGGTAACTTGGTACCAGACTCCTCTGGGAGGATAAGAGCACTGACATGTAGATTTACTGGCCCCGCAAATCATTGTGAAGGGCGCATCGCATTCAGTGAGCCACTACATTTCTCAGTGGAAAGTAGAATGCCTACCGCATCCCAAAAAAGGACTGATTGGCGACGAAGACGATCCATTTTAATGTACAAATGTGGAACACCTAAAAACCCCAGAGTGGGAGCGGTCAAGGGTGACATATCGATTGCGGAAGTGCGGAAATATAGAAGTTGTCATGAGTTACTTTGGCAGGATTTCACGAATAAAGGTAGTAATTGACAAGAAATTTTGGTCCGCCTCAAGGAAAAAAGGGAGTAGATGAAGCATTTAGGCGGACTGGGTCGTAAAACGTAGTATTAATAGCAACAATCCAAATATGCGCAGGATATGCGCATGTAGGTCTAGAACAAGATTACGTACCAAATTGCTAGTCATTATATGGGGTGACGGATGCCGATAGCTAGTTGAAGGAAGTTGTATGATTTGTCTTACGTAATTCACCCAACCGGAAACTTTGTAACCCGGCCATTGCCGTGAAATCAACAACTGGGCGATTCGGTCAGTGTTCCAGAAATAATAAATAACGGAAAATTTATCAATTTTCCTGAATGTTCTTTTTAAGTGGAGCACTTACCATTATTATTGATAGAGGTCGACGTTGGTTGCAGCGAAACAGCGACTTCTGACGTCGTCTCACTCATGCCTACTTTCACAATCGGCAGAACGATTAGGCTCTTTTGGCCACCATGTGTAAGCACTCAACCAGTGAACTCAATAACAATATACGCATACCTCGCCGCGTTGCACTCAGTTTAACCACTAACCACTTTCTCCTATACGTGGCTACGGGGTGGCCCTCGTAAGTATTGATCGACTCCAAAAATTTCAGCGGAGATTTTGGCTACAATAGCTCACCAGCACCAGAAGAAGTTGGAACCACCAGATCAGTGCGTCGTAACATTGCTAATCTTGTACTGTGCTTCTGCTGTTCCTCTACTTCCGAATTGAGTATCGCAAATTTTGGAATCTCCTATACCCGAAAGGGACTCGCGGTCATCTCGGAGCCATAAGGCACTATAATTTAGTACTCGGTAATAGCAATTGCTAGAGCGGTGCTATGTAGTAAGGAAGATGGCGAAAAAGCGAAGTGGAATGGTCAAAGACCTGCAAAAAAGTCTACATGACTCCGGAAACAATTCGGACGACTTTCTCGTTGGCGCATCGCGCCAATAACCGGTACGCTAGGTGCGCCTGCGCTTGTGTTTTCATATACCCATGCAGCAGCACAGCCGCTTCATATCAATCCGTTTGCTTCACAGCTTACTTCACAAAGGAGGCGATACGAACATCAGCAAGCGACGTCGGACATTTCGTGGGTCGGCGTGCGGCGCGGTCGGATGTTCGCAGCTCGATGTGGCGCATATAAGGGTTCCCTGGTAAGGCGCCACGATAGCGTCTAGTGGGGGGGGCTGGCAGCGGCGAGAAACTGTTCTTGCTAGACGTTAAATCCCACACACGCGGTCGTTTGAAGTTTTATATCGTAGCTTAATTGCCTTCAAACAGAGCCTTCCCATAGTTTTAGCATGCGACGCGCATTCTACCAGGGCTCATATATATACAGGGGGGGGGCCAAAAAAAAGACTTTTTTCTTCCTCGACTTTCGAGGCGCTATAAGTTACAACTTAGTATCAAATTTATTATCGGACATTTCTACCACCATATTAAAGAGCATATCAAATACTATCATGATACTCCGCCACAGCCTTCTGGAGGAGCGCCATCGAGAGATTCTGCCACGCGACCGTGAGTGGGTGCCTGAGTTCAGCGAGATCGTTGATTTCTCCGCCACTGTAGACCACCCTATTGAACTCCGCCCGAACCAGGTAATTGAGGGGGTTTAGGTCAGGTTACCTGCTTAGATATTCCACCTTCTTCAGGTACTCAACGCCCTTCCATTCCAAGTAGGCAAGAGTTTCTCCAACGCCCTTCGATTTCATGTGGTGGCACTCAATGCTGTAGCAGTACAAAGTTTCCAAGAAGGTACGGGCGACGACATGTGAGGAGGATATTCTTCACGAGTTGCCCAATGTAACCGCCAGCGCTCACCTTCAGTCCGGGGCCCACGAAGAAAATATCGGTCTCTCCATTCCAGGTACGTCCGGTCCCACCATCAACTGGCGCCTTGGCGACTGAGGTGAAGATGATGTCCTAGACCGTAGCGACGTTGTCGGAGCTGCTCGATGTTGGAGGTCTTCCAGATCGAGAGTACTGGTCTCCAGGTAGCTATCCATGGGTGACTCCATACTAGAAGTTTCGCAGCTGTTTGGAGGTGACATGAATTCCGAAGGTCTTCTCCAGTCAGGTTGCGACTGGAGATGACTTCATATTTTGGTGTACATGAAGGTGATGGGCGAGCGCCAGCTCCTGCTTATAGAGGAACATCTTGGGTATCTTCCGCCCTGGTACTCGTATCCACGTCCTCTGTCTGGGCTGCGAAAACTTTGCTGATATGTGACTCGGTCGAAATGTCTTTTTTTTGCCCCCCCCCCCTGTATACAATGAATTGCGGGGCCAGCCGACGTACAAGTCAGTGTCTTGTCTTCCCAGACGAATCTGTACCCATTGAGAGTCTCTAAGGGTAGAAGACTTAGTTGGCCTGGGCGAGAGTCCATTCATAGTCCCACACTTTGGCCATGTGCCATTTGCCACTACACCCTGACCTCCGTCCATGCCCTACTTAACAGCCTGAAAACAGGATATTATTCCCCTTACATTTTCCTGCGTCAGATAGGACTAGAACTGGGGTCGTATTATCAGGTATCATTTTCCGCCCTCTTCAAATGGGGCACGTCCTACATTAAATACTCTCAGCAAGGGAGTCGTAGTTCCCCTCGAGAGAACTGCTTCCGTTGATGACTTTTCTCGGTTTCTCCCGCCTCAAGTGCACTATTCACCCACGTCCCCGCCCCATCTCACCGACGGCAGTTTTCGAGTTTGGGAAAAGTGGGGGTTTTCTGTAAAACCTCCGGCTTGGAACATGGTAGGTAGAGTGGGCAGGAAGAGCCTTGCTAGAGGAAGTATTTGGAGGGGTCGTGTTTTCCAGGAAGATTTCTTAAAGGCACATTCCGCGATAAAATAAGGCTATGACCTCTCAAATGTGTCGGACGATCCGGAAGGCGATTTTTGAGGCTGCGCTACTTTCAAAATGTGAAAAACGGCAAGAACTCCGCTAGAAGCTGACTAATTAGGCCCATGGACACCCCTTAGGCCCATGCCGACCCTCACCGGCTGCTAGCTACTAGCTAGTAGCCACTATGTTATCTTTCTCTATAACATTTCGGACTGCTTTTTCTGCTGCTTTTCTCCGCTAATCAGATACTTCTTTTTTGTGCCTATTTGAGTTCCGTTTCCCGCAATTTGCGGTCGCGAACTGTGCCTTTAAGGGCGGAAAATCTTCCGTCTCTAAACCTCGTACTTCCTTCCAAATGCCCCCTTCCCTTGTGATTGTGTGTCTTGCCCTCCGTGTGAACCTGATCGCGTCCGTAAGGAAAAGAGTGCAAGGTCCTTGTCTCCAAACAACGGCTACTCCAGTAATAACATTGTTGCACTTTTCAAAACATGTTCGCCAGCTGTTCTTACGAGCTATTTCAGTAGGAGTGGGTGTAGGTAATAGTGTAAAAATGAAAATTTGTAGAATTCGTTTATTTCATAAACATTGAATATGATCATCGTATATACGTGTATATCTAAAACTTTTAAAGTTTCATCATCGAGCACGAAGTTCAAACTCGATCGTATCGCCGTTCCTCGTCGCCTTTTTGCCCTCGAAATGCCGAACAATAGGGAGTCGCTAGAAAAAGTTTTACATTTTTTGAAAATGGCTCTAATGAATTGCATTACTAAGAAAGTGGACAGAACTGGTTCATGAGTTACTGGCGTGCTAATAACTTGTGAAAAACCCAGTTCATAAGGGACTGCAGCTGAGGGACAGGAGTTTACTGCAAAACTTCGCAGATAACTGTTAAGAAAAACAAAAAGCATAGAAGAATATAAAGAGTGGTTTTACTCTAAAGTTGTTATTTCAGTTCGTAATCATAGTGGCAGTAGGGAAGTGTTTTCAAGTTCTAATGCACGTGAGCTTGGATTTAAAGACACGTTTAGCGATAACCTGTTGGAAACGTCTTAGGTAGCGGGGGCGGAGAAACAGAAGTGTACGTGATAGTTGACTTATCCGTCAATTATATATTAGGAAACCGCCGAAAACGCCCTAAACAAGCACTCCATTGTGGTGAACAAGAAGCGACTTGTTGAGATTTCGGAAAAGGACCAGACAACAGCGAGGTGGCTCAGAAACGAGCGAAACGGCAGACTCCTACACAGGGCCGCTTGTACTCCGCTGGAGCCACTTTCGCAAATTTTCCCCTGACCATCTTTACCTTGCGTTTCTTTGGAGCTGGTGCAAGGTTGCACATTGCAATCTACATTACCTTCTCCTATATGTATGGGATTCAATTCTTATGAGTAATGGCGAAATGCGTCTTGAAAAACGTTTCCTTCCATTAAAAAATGAGTCTACTCACTCGGTGTGGTGTTTTCTTCTCTCTGGAGTCACGATATGTTATCATTGCAGCATTTGGAGAACGCCTATAATAAAAATGAAGAAAAAAAAAGGAAAAGAATAAGAAAAGGATTTGGTAGTAAAGTTTCTGAAATTATCCAATATGTGTCCGGCAGAAATAGGGAGCAATACTCCCGGTTTGTCGGAGAGTTCACTCATACCCCCTAATGTGGGAGGGCGTGTCTGCATATTTCACCTGAATGTGGCGTAGGATTCATTTTTGAGGAGACCACTCATAAAATTGGTGGTGTCAGGTGATTCACCAGTGGAGGGAAAAAAAAGCAGAAGAACCGTGCAGAAAGCGTCGGGTATGATTCCGGAATTTCAGAGTTGGGCAGGCGCCAGATGAAGAGAGACGCAGAGACACCCAGCGAGACGCCGAACATGGGTGAGAGCAACGAGCGTCAGGGAAAGGAAGATCAAAGTTATAAATTTGTGAGCAACGAGGCGTATCGCGAGGGAGTGGGGCTTCTGGCTATCGCAGACCCCTGGACTTTTCTGGCATTTTTGAGTGGGAAAGTTCCCATCCTTCAAGGGAAGCTTCAAATGTAAAAAACGTATTCCACGAGGGAGTGGACCAGCCTGATTCACATCAGCCCATTGAGTGCGATCAACCCGTTTGTCGCCATTTGTGCGCGGAATGTACTGCTTTTCGGTGCGTTTTCGATTCTACTATACTACTGTTTGATATATCCAGTACTGAAAATCAGTTAGATGTAATCCAACGTTACCGAAGCTGACCAAAAATTAACTGAGAAACGTACCAGACATGGGCTTGATGAGTATCCCTGTAATGTTTGTTTTTAGTTCTGCGTTGATATTCGATATATTCGTCTTCAGTGAACTGGGGCCTTATCGACAGTGGCGGCTTTTCCTTTGGGTACTCATTTCGGGGCTGTGGATATTCCTCCCAACTGGTAGGAAGGCTTTGCATGCCGCCACGGTTCGCCACTCCAGTTCCTTAAAATCGAAAATTCGCTGGGTTACTAAACTATTATTTATTTAGAAAGAGCCTCCGAAGATTTACGAAGAACTCAAAAACTGACAGGGAGAACGATTGTGGTGCTAGGAAAGTTCATGACTAGAAGTTCAGGATTTACGTTCCTCATGAAATACATTATTATCAGCTATCAGCTGCTTTTGAAGCAGAAGGTAGTCTTGGTACTTAGGTAGGTAGGTAGCTAGCTACATGAATAGTTTTCCAAAATCTCTTGAGATGGCAATAGACTGAATTCTGCGCTCGTTGAGTGGGAGGAGCCGGACCTACCAACAGATCCCTCCCATATGAGCTCCTTCTCGTCACCCTCTTGGAAAGGAGAGGCACATCAGCGAATAAACTGCTGCTCAGTGAGTAACAAGAGAGATGTTTCACTTCAGGCAGTGAACTTTCACAAAAAAACTTGACGAAAAAACCGCGTTACAAAGGAAGAAAACAGTGTTCTGTATGAAACGAGGAGACAAATATATGTAAGATGTGTAGTGGAAGTAATCCTGTGAAAGTAAAGAAATCGATTTAGCACAAGCGTAAATCTAACGATTACATACTGTACAATTCTGAACCCACCTTCTCTAGGAGGACACTGACAGTATCCTCCATCTTCTCCTGGAGGGCCCTTACGTCCTGGAGCACCACGTATCCCGAAATCACCTTGATCACCTGGCTCTCCAACAGGTCCTGGCGGTCCTTCAAGTCCTGAAGAGGGAAAAGCAAACATAGTGGGATATTTTTTCCGAGACCTAATCGACAATTTTCATCAGAGGTAGAGTTATTGCGAAGGGTACGAACTCCCTAAGTTACTCAGGTTGTAAACGATGTTCAAGAGCACTACTCACGGTAATTACGTGCTAACATCACCTTAAAGACACAGTCCACAATTGCGTGATAACTCGAATTAACACCATTTAGGTGACCCCTTTACTCTAATTACGTGACCCCTTTACTCTAATTACGAGGGAATTGGAATAATAATCATAATCACAATTACCTCACAATTAGAAGCTAATATCATGTAGTAGGTGATCCTTCCGCAAATGACCCTGTGGCTTGCTGACCGGAAAAATTTTTCCCGGTTATCAAGCCACGAGGTCATTTGCGGACACAGAGTAAGGAATAAACGGACGAACCTGGAGGAGCGGGTAGTCCACTGAGTCCCGGATCTCCGCGTGGACCAGGAAATCCAGGCGGACCACGTTCTCCTTTTGGTCCAGGAACCCCAATGAGTTGAACTGCATCTTGTCCAGCTTCACCAGGTAGGCCCTGTTTTCCAGGTCTTCCTGATTGACCCCTGTTTCCAGGAGCTCCAACGGGTCCTGGTTCATTTGTTCCATCAGTTCCTGGCAATCCAGCGACACCTGGCCTTCCTTGTTCACCTGAAGCAATCCTTATGGAAGCGAAGCTTGAAAATAAGGAAAAATAAAAAAAAACAGTTCAGCGGACCTATACGAAAGTAAAATAACACTGTGTGGAACTACATCAAACTATTTCAGAAATTTCGGCGTAAATGAATTTCCATCGAGTCAGCGAGCATAGAGTTCCCTCCTACAGCAGCTTGCGAGTGAGAAATGCTATTAACCCCAGTCAAGCTTGCTAGCTAGAAAGTGAAACATCAAAGAAAAACTTTGAATTACCGAATTTCCTTAGTACTTTCTAGCGGCACTACCTGTTGTTACCATTATTAGCGCCCTTGGCTAATCTAAAAGCTTTTACAAATTCAGAGCACGCTTATCTTACCTTGCTCTCCTCGTGATCCGTCCTCTCCACGAGGCCCCGGTGGACATGGCGGGCAAACCGTTTCTTCTCCCTAAATACACTCCATCGACACCAGGGCGACCCGGAACACCTGGTAATCCGTCATCCGCCGGCACACCATTGCTTCCGGGAGGGCCACGAGGACCACGTGGGCACTGGATAACTGTGCAGTCTGAAACATGGTGTTTCTATGACAAGTCTGTGGAGAATTGTCCGCTAACATCCAGCAGTATGACCGAACCTATACAGCGTGTCAAAGGAGACCGAAAAAGACACTTTGCTCATAGTCCCTCCTATCACGATTGACGGGATGGCACATAGAGTCTCTAGATGAGATATTCCCAAGGTATTCCTTCAAGGCAGTACATACGATCGCTGGGGCGGGCGATTGTAGCCAGTGTCATCGGTGGGAGGGCTGAATGGGATGTGGCTAAACGCCTGCTCGCAACCCTTCCACCAATGACTCCGCACGCTACTCGTGCTAAATGACTGCCCGTAAACTGAGGCAAACCCACCACCGATGCCTCCACTGTAATGAGGTGAAGGTATTCGTAGCCGCCAGCGAGACCGAGAATTCTCACAGTATATGTGTCCGCCTAAAGCAGCCGCGTAATTTCCACGGCATTGAACAGTCCGCAGCTTCCTGAAGGCTGTTACCCTGGCACTGGACGACTCAAGCCGTCCAGCCTTTCGGACAACGCCGAAGCTGTGGTACACCGCTTGTTGTGCTAGACACTGCGAGGCGCGTGTCCTTCGAGCGCGCACAGATCAAACCCACGTCAGCTCGACGAGCAAGGAAGAAGGACTGAGGGTGCCCGGTGTAAATGTCTGCCTTGCACATCATGAGAAAGGCTGGAGATACTTCAGTGAGCGAAATACCCTTTCCTGCATGCTACCCCCCCCCCTTCCATCTCTGTCACGCTCGAACAAACTCAGTGATATTCGGAATTTTCGAAAACAAGAGACAGAAAGAATATTATCAGAAAGAAGAGACGCTTTTTTGGTTCAGAAGGTGATTTTCAACAAGTACGTTTTACCAACTAGTTCTTTTCCTGAACATTAGTACTCACTAGCACAACAAAGTAGTCTACTATGTAACCCTCGAAATAGCCAGGAATTCTTCCATATCCAAAAATGCAAAGAAAGGATATTTTTGAGTGGTTGGTATTGAAGGACACATCAAGGTCAAGTGAGTCTAGTCCGCAACAAAGACCTCCCAAGAAGATAATGCCACCACTTATACAAGAAAAACACATCGTTTCAATAACCATATTACATTGGAAGTTTAAGCGGGGCCAGTGGCAAGAGGCGCCTCTGCACAGTCAAAAGGTGAAATCCGGGATCAGTCTCAGCCCGAGCCAACAATTTCATTTGTCCCGTACGGGTCGGCGAATCGGTATCAGAAGCTTTCAGTTGCAAGTAGACTATTGACCCCAAGCCCCCTACCCTACCCTCCCACTTTCTCCTACCCCGCACCCTCGACGGCTCTTTTTTGTGGAGAAAAGGGGAAGTCCTCCAGAAAAGTGAGAGACAGTTGGGGAGAATTTAGAGGAGCGTAGCTAGGATAGCAGATTGGGAAGGGATCTCCTATCAAAGGAGTAAAGCTCAAAAAGGGAGGGGGGGGGGGCGTATTTTCCAAATGATTTCCCAACGGCAAGACGTGCCCTGGTTATAATGTCATATAGATTCTAATGATAGATTCTGCGTTTCTCTTCAACAAATCCTTTCATCCCGCAACACAAACGGAAACTTGTTTAGGCCAATTTCTCATTACTTTTGAAACTAAAAATACACAGTCGAAAGATAGATCGTTTTCAGGCACATCCCGTGGTTGGGTGGGCGGAGCCTAGCCTGCTAATGCCGTCTTCCTTGGTGCGTCTCTCCTTGTCAATATTGCGAAAAGGAAGGGCGCCTTAATGAGGAGAATACAGCGGCCTGGCTCCACCCACATGCGTGCGTCTTCAAGTTGCAAACAAGAGAAAACGATCAACTTACCGCATATTTTAGGTTCATATGGGCTATGACGCCGTCGAGGCTCCGCCCGACCGGTGCCACCTCTTTCTTCCCTTCGCTCTTGAACGCCGTACTCCGCGTATGCTGTCCTTCGTGAGTAATAAGCACCTCTTTTCAACCGCTCCACGGCCAGTGATTGCAAATCATCGTAAGTGGTCTGATGAGTTTCCTAAAAGCTACTGTAATCTGAACAGCTAATCGATCTCAAACAGCCTAGTTACACTGGTAAACAATGCAAAAGAGCGTCACCGTTTTCGCGTCATTGCCAAGAGGGATCTCCCATTTTCACTACGGCGTAAACCAAAAAAAGGCGTTATGCCTCCTCAAGCTGAAGGTAAGTAGCACTCACGGTAAAAAGACAATCTGGTTTACATGACCAGTAATTCTTTAACCCGTTCTAGACCGCGACACGCGTGCCATACATTTTCCTCTCTGCGCTGTTTCATATGTTTATTTGGCATCTATCCTGTTCTAAGCTAGCGAGAACACGTTTGCAAGTGTGGAGTACACATATCTCATACGAAAGTGAAAAGAAACATTAAATTACTGGTTATTGATTGAAAATGTGAGAAATGTGCGAATATCCCAGCAGAAGGCGGTCTACAATAACTTGAGGATTTCGAAAAGGCATTAACACTTTCATACCACAGCAACTACAAAATCAGCCGGTAATATTTCTCTTTATGGGGTAAAAGCTTTTGAAATGTCACCAAAAATATGTGGAGAACCAAAGGATCATTATGCTGATACAGAACGAGAACACTGGTCCGCTCCCATTGCCGTTCTAGAAGTATATGAGGCAAGAGCTCCGTTGAGGATGACCCATTAGTTCTCTGTCTTCGCCCAAATGAATATCACAGTGTTTTAGAAAAATATATTCGGTTTACTACTCATAGGCTATCTCAGCCTTCTGTTCAGAGTATCTGGCGATTCCGCACACAAAAGTTTGACCTGGTAATGCACTGCATAATTACTGCTTTTCAGAACTCTGTGTGCGCATTCTATCGAAAACTCAGACACCTAAAGATAAATAAATAGCAAATAGTGCTATTTTGAAACTGCTTTTTTTTGATAGAAAAATCCCGGCCGGTATCTTTCGGGTCTCCCAAGACAGGCTCTAGGAGAAGGCCCACAGAATCGACAAGGTTCAAGGCACTCAGGGAGTCTATATGAGGTGAAAATTCAAAGGTTTTGCCGGTGACACATTGATTAGAACTATATGAAGTGCGACTAGAAAAGCGGCCCTAATTCGCGTCGCCGAGTTTACTTGAAATTTTCTTTATTTCCTTTTTTTTTAGTGTTTCGCCGTCGTTTTGTTGTTATTCGTGTTCTTTTCATCGCATTGGATGATATCCACTACTGGGAGATGCGATAAAGCGATTTGTGAGCTAGGGGTTGCATAGAGATCGCTGGGCGGGTCGATGTGACGGTAGAAATCGATTCTGTTCATTTGTTCTTGATGAGCTCTTTTATTTTCTCTTCTTTTGGGAATTTAACTTCATCAGCAATACTGTTTTGAAATAATTGAAGACCAAACTATCCGTGACATTTTTATTCGTCTGACAGATGTTTTTTAACTACCATCGAGCTTTAACAGTAAGTGCTACCACTTCGACTTTCGACACGTGCAAGAGCGGGCCCCAAATCTTCACGTGAATAAGGAAAGACTACTGTGATTTTCGCCCATTTCGCTCGCATCTTGGTGTGCCGCTTGCGACTTGCAGATATTTGCCCTGTCTGATTCAAGAACACTTTCAGCGAGGCGGACGCAATAAAAACAGCTCTCGAAAACTTCTTCCGCTCTAGAACCTTAAAATCAGATGCGAGAAGTCCTCGAACTGAAATTACATGACGACAGAATATAAAATTAGTGGCGTTGAAGGGTACTTGTAGAGGCTTAATGGCGAGCTTTCTTGAGTGGCCTTTTTCACGCTCTGGGTGAAAATTAAGTGCTTGTAAGCGTTTTAGTTGGGCATGAAACATTTTCCGGATACAGTTGTCCTGCTTTGGTGGTACCCTGCATGATGCCATGAGTTGACCCCTAGACAAGTGCGGCTGACGGAGCTCTGGAAACTTTAATTGAGCTATCTCATGGCAGCGGCGCTGCTCTATCTCCCGAAACAACTAAAACTGCGATGACACTACGAGGAAAAAGCTCTTACCATCCAACCCGGGAGAAAAATCCCGAGAGAGAAAATCTAGACCGCCGTTTGAAGGCAGTTGGCACGACAGTCTGCTACGCTTAAAATGCTAGCAGGGCGCTATGTAGTAGAGGAAATGGGGAAAAAGGAAAAAGCGAAGTGAAACGGTCAAAAACCTGCGAAGAAAAGCCTGATTTTTAATGACTCAAAAAGCAATTTTGGACGAGTTTCCCGCAGGCATCTTGACAGTAACCGCTACGGTATGTACGGTTGCACGTATTTACTCATACATCCATGCAGTACCGCAGCCCGCCTTCTACAATACCGCTTCATCATTTCACCTAGAAAATGAAGCAATACGACGCATCAGGTACGTCGTCCATGGCGCGTGGGCGGCTACTAGGCGTGTTGGGCGTTCGGGTCGGTATGTTGTAGCTTGATAGGGCCCTTATAAGGGTACCTTCCTTGGGAAAGGCGCGACGCAGCGCCTGCTCAGGATCGCGCAATTCCTGCCAGGCGTAGTTCATCTATCGTTCCTGCGGGACTCTTTTCGCACCTAACTGCCCTTCAAGAAGATCACGTTGTGTTGCTGGACTGGACGTGAAGAAAGTTCTACATTGGGAGATGCTGCGATACAGTTTTACCAGCAAGGCTAAGACGTACTGCGAATGTGGTATACGAACTGCCGGTTAGGGTGGCAGATAGGCTCAGAGTGGAGAACTCGATTCAGACGATGTGACGCTGAGTCGAGTAGGCATTTCTTCCACATTAGCGCAACATCCCTGACGTTGCCCCTTCTTACTTCCACCTCAATATGTTTTTGCGTCATCATCGAGAACTACGCCGCTTTTCATGAAGATGATCTCAAGTGGACCTTTCAGAAGCTTCTCTGATAGTAAGTACCACTTCTTTCTACAATTGCTTCTACAATACAAGTTGCTGAATTGGCTGCTTGTAGTAATACAGATGGTAGGTTAGGTCAGTGGTTGAATGATAAAAATAAAAGAGTAAAGCAGTTTCGGAAAATGTTGAGAAGTGATCGCAGAAATTTTTAGAAAAATCAGCCGTTTCAAGGGCCGGAATGATGCGTTTTCGTCAGGGCAGATGCACATTCAACCACGGCTTTCATCCCACGCGGACCGCCCACCCAACCGCCCAACCCAAAGACCACGACAGGTGAACTGCTACCAGACTCGTGGCAGAGCAAAAGCACTGAATTGGTCATCGGTGACCCTCGGAGGTCATTGTAAGCTCGTTTCCAGAGTGCAACTACCGATTCTTTATTGGTGACACTTGGGGTTTAGAAATGTCCCAGGAGTGAAATATTCCAGTCACAAGATTGCAATATCTGATGAAAGACGCCTGACGCCTGATGGCTGACAACTGATGCAATAAAAGAGTGCGAATTCACCACTGCACAGCTGATTCAATAGATCCACCTAGTTCAGTGTGACGGTCAACATCTTGGCGTCTAGTTTAGTGGTTTTCAGATTTGTGCAGTATATACTCCAGTCTCCTGAGATGCGGTAGGCGTGGCTTTCAGAATGAATTACTCCGCGATGAATCCTCAAATGAAGTATGCAGCCATGCCTACCGTGTTCACAGATGTGCGGTCCAAGAACAAACTGTACACTCGCCTGCGAGAGCGATATATTCCTTGTGCGAGGTGAGTGGATCCGTAGCTGCAGGTAGCGTGCGTGCCACTTTCTCCGCTCAAATGTGCACGGGAACCAATTTGTACGGAAGTGGTACCCGAGGGGCGTCGTTACGTCCGCCCGCGCTAGCCTCAACGTGCACCGTTTGCATCGATACCAAGACCTGGCAGCGATACAGTACTCAGTTGTAGAGGAGCAACCAAGAGTGGAGAGTGTAGACAGGACTCCTAAGATGCGGTAGGACTGGCCATGACTGGGTGTGCGGCTAGCCATGCGGCTGCGCGAGTGGAGTATGAAGACGGCATTGAGGTATGACCACCTCTCTCTTACAGCTGCACTTTCAAGGCCAGAGAAAACGACAAAATGCTGCCAGTTGTGGACCCATTATCTCACATGACCAGCGACATGATCCATGGAGGTTACCAGCGTTGCAGTTCTCTCAATACTTGTAGCACTGTGTTAAGCAGGGTTCACCTCAAATATGCAATCAAATGGTTCTACGATTCTCAGAAGAAGTCATGTGAGCGGCGCATCCTGAGTTCGCTTACCACTCTTTTCCTTTTGATCTATGTCTAGAACATATTTCAATTCACTCACAGTCCTGCTAAACAACAACTGTGGCAGGGGTTCCCCATTTAACTCATAAAATAACACAGCTCTGTGCACGTTCAGCGACGGTGGGAGGGAGGGACATTTTGATCGATTGTCGGACCAATCTAAGGAGGCCTGTTTTCGAGTTTTCCCTGTTGTATGGTGGCTCTACGGAGATGCTTTCAGCTTCACAGAGTCGCGAGTCTTCACCGGAAGACATGGTAGACGGTACTAGTGAGGCAGCAAAAGTTCAAAATGCTCTTCTCCCCCTCCCCCCTTGTCACCGAACTCGCCACACAGACTGCTTCAGCAGAGAGCGACCCGCGATTTTGTTAGCATTTTAGAGGAAAGTCGCTCATCTGTAAAGTATTTGACCAAAAAGGCTCATGCTATGTGTACCTCATCTTTGAAATCGATTGGCGATAATACATTTACAGGCACTTGATCAAAAAAATGAACGAGCCAATACAACTATTGGGAATCTTCGGAGAGGTATGTCCTAAAAATTGATTCAATGTGCTTTTGAACTCCGACTGTGCTTGAGAAGCAGGTATGTCAGTATTAGCTGTCAGGATTACTTTCACCTGGTACCGAATGGAACCGAATTGGCTTTCGTAACTACTTGGAGCATTTTCTGGTATAAGCACCTGAAAAGTGAAAATTTCTGGGCAAATTGTGAGCAAAAAATTGGTAGCGACCTACCTGTAGAGGGAACTGGTGTTTACCACAAGGAATTGGCGTTCCTGGTGGGCACAGTGCCAGCTGACTATGGAAGTATAACTGAAAGAGGAGCTTTTAAATATTGAACGATTGCGAGGCATCCGAAAGGATTTTTCTCGTTGATTGAGAAAATAAAGAAGATTATTTCACCACGCGTTAAGCTGTGCAGGCACTCACTGCAACTTAGTTTCCCGTGCCATCCAGGGTCAAAGAGCGTTACGCGTCTGGACGGGAGACGTAAACTCCCAATAGAATCGTCGTCTCACGGCAATCTCAGTTTTACACAGGGAGTCCTCTGAATCTCCGCCATAGTAACTGGGCTTGTAGTCCTCAGTCCTCCATCGGCTCCCCTCGGCTCCATCTCACAGATTTTGTAAGGGTGTTCATAGCCATCCGACCCGTTTGAATCGCGAAAGAAAGGAGCATCGAGTCAGCCACTCTCCTGCATTGTAGAGAGACCACCACATTGTACATTTAGAGGCGTTTTAATGTCAGCTAATCGATGGACACCACACCCTGAGACGGCGGTTAAGCGCGGCCTGAGTCTTCATTCAACTTCGGCCCGTGACTTATCCGTAGGATTCTCCCGCACGGAAGTGTCCTCTATTTGTCTGTGTGAGGACAAAATCATGATCAATCACAGTCGCGCCCTAAAATGAAAATCTAGCACCAAAAGGGCGGCCGCCACACGTACAAGTACGTGGACACGCCTACTGCATCTTAAAGATTTAGACTTTAACCCTACATGACTGCAGAGGTGGAGGTGGTGTAGTGGCAGGTGGCACGCCTACCACTCGCGTGGTGCTTAGTTCAAATCTCGAGTCGACTCGCGCTTAGGCCAACAAAGCCTTATACCCCACCCAGGGCACGCCATTGCGTTGTGATCATTTCCTGAAAAATACGACCCCCCCTAATTCCATCTTCAAGTACGACCCCCTCCCCATGTTACCTCTTCCCTAGATTTTTCCAACCTCCTACCACTTTGTCTATTTTTTCCCAAAAAATTTCTGGTTTTTTTTACAAAATTTTGCTGTCGAGCGGGGGAGGGGAGGTCGCAGTACCTACGTACGTCCCAAGCACGTCCAGCACTCTGGCGCTGGTGTAGCATACTGACAATACGTACGAGGAAGGGGCGATGATAGGAGCTACGATCACCGCCCACAAGGGCACCATGAATTTATAAATGCAAAAGGACTTACGGAACAGACGAAAGTACATTCCCGGACTTTTCTGATTGCAGGAGCACATTTGCTTGCAATTGGGAAGCCCTATCTAGAAGTTACACCTTCCAAACACCTGCGTGAAGCCCCATGCATGCGCATTGCAGAGGTGATGGCAATTGGCGCCCAATGGCCTATTTCCTGTACCGAAAACATGTGTTTTAGAAGCATACCAAAGTTTTCAAGCCAACCGGAGGTTCATGGCCTCGGAGGGGCTGATTTTTCGTGTCGTGGGGGGGGTTGGTCATGAAATGATCACAACGAGAAATTTTTTCGGATAGCAGGCCTAGGAAGAAAATTAAAGCTTTGCTGGAAAGTAGAAATCTTCAAGCTTCCTCATTCCCACTTACCCCTCTCCGATAGCTTCACTTTCAACGAAGTTATGGGTGTTCAAATGAGGGGTACTTTTCACGTGTTTGGCTTGAAATTGGCTCCAGGCCGTAAAATAGCGCGCACCAATGAGCTTGTATGAGCGCGCTGACCGCGAACAGCCAAAATTCAAAGTAATTCCGGTTTCAGCCGGCCCTGGTGAGTTTTTTTTTTCTTATCCATTTGATTGTGAATTATTTTGATTGTTTGTTTTTGTTGAGTTTGATTTTGTTTTGTTGAGTTTGATTTTGTTGTGAGGAAATTGCTCAGGATTCAATTTCTACGGTTTCATAGGTAGCTTTTGCAATGGATTCTTTTCTAGATTTTGCGGATTAGTGGATTGGGATTTATCTAGACCAGAATTAG
>MU912215.1:32764-44005 GCA_036418165.1 Cooperia oncophora | reverse complement strand
TTCTCAATTTTTCTTCTAATAATAATAATAATAATAATAATAATAATAATAATAATAATAATAATAATAATAATAATAATAATAATAATAATAATAATAATAATAATAATAATAATAATAATAATAATAATAATAATAATAATAATAATAATAATAATAATAGTTTTTTTTTTCTACTGACAGCGCTCTAGTGTGGCAGCGGACCTATCCGCTTCAAACGGTGGAACCACTGGCCTCTGAAGACGACGATTAAGTCGAAACGTTAGGCCATTTTAAATAAATGTTCCACCTAACAACCTCGTAAGGCACAAGAATATTGAAACACTTACTAACATGCCGAGGTTGCAAGAAGAGAGAAGCTGGAGAATAATAATAATAATAATAATAATAATAATAATAATAATAATAATAATAATAATAATAATAATAATAATAATAATAATAATCACCTGTCACCTGTATCACCTGTGCTCCCGTTGATCATCGAGTTCCTCGAGCGGGCGCCAGTAACGTCTCCATTCGTCCCTGCAACGTGCAAGAGTTGCCCAATGAACTCTCTCAGCTCGAGGGACACGATGAACTTCATACCATTCGTTCAGAGCTTTCACGAAGAAGTCTGACCATCGCATAGGCGGTCGTCCAGGCGTTCGCTTGACATCCCGTGGAATCCAGTCGGTGACTGCTCTGGTCCAGCGGTCGTCCTCGAAACGCATGACGTGTCCGGCCCACCTGATCTTCGAAGCCTTGGCAAATGCGGCGGTCTCTGATCTTCGATCGTTGGCGGAGTGCGGAGCTCCGGATTCCCTCTCTCACTTGCGTGTAGCGGGAAACTCCGAGCATCGCCCTTTCGATGGCGCGTTGAATAACGCCGACCGCATGCTCATCCTGCTTTCGTAGAGTCCAAGTCTCTGAGGCGTACGTCAAGGCAGGAAGGACCGCGGAATCGAAAGAGTTGGGCACGGAGCTTGGTGTTCTTCGTCTTCTTCGCTACTCCCTCGATGTCTTGAAGGCTCCCCAAGCCCTCGCTTCCCCTGCCCTCACCTCTGGACGAGGCATTCATCATATTGATTTCACGACCTAGGTACACATAGCTAGAGCATTCAGAGATGGTCGTTCCGTTGAGCGTGAATGGGGCATCAGAAACCAATCCGTTTCTCATGAACATCGTCTTCGTTAGGTTCAGCCGTAGACCGATTCTTCCACACGCGCAGTCGAATTCAGCCAGCATTCGTTCCGCTTGCTCGATGTTTGGCGTTATCAAAACGATGTCGTCAGCAAAGCGGAGATGGTGTAGTTGCCGACCGTCGATCTTCACTCCCATGTCTTCCCATTCCAGTTGACGCATGACGTTCTCGAGAGAGGCGCTGAAGAGCTTGGGCGAGATGGTGTCGCCCTGTCGGACCCCTCTCTTCACATCAATGATGATCTCCTTGTAGAATGGTGAAATCTTGGTCGTGAAGTTTGCTGTAGAGCTCTCGAAGAATTCCTGAATGTAACTTGATAGAATACCTGTTCCCATGGCTTCGTACCGCCTTCTGTCTCAAACGGAGTCGAAGGCTCTTCAAATCGATGAACGTGAGACATAGCGGCATCTTGTACTCTCGCGATACTTCGATGAGCTTCGTTACCGTGTGGATGTGATCGATCGTGCTGAATCCTCTTCGAAACCCTGCTTGCTCGCATGGCTGTCCTTCGTCTAGTGTTCTGCCAATCCTATTCAGGATGACTCGTGTGAAGAGTTTGTAGACTACAGACAGCAGGCAGATTGGGCGATAATTGCCAATGTCGTACAGGTCTCCCTTCTTGTACAGCAACACAGTCTTGCTGGTTTTCCACGAGGTGGGTACCTTGCATTCCGACAGGTAGCGCGTGAAGAGTCGAGCCAGAGTTTTGACGAGAACTGGCGGAAGATTCTTCAGATGTTCGGGTCTGATCCTGTCGGGACCGGGTGCCGTACGATTCTTCACCGACGAGATGGCGTGTCGGACTTCGGAAGGGAGAACTGCAGGAACGACATATCCATACCTGCCTCCCAAAGCGTATGCTCTGGCCCAGCCTGACGTGGCTGCTCGAATGAGATCGCAGTAGAAGTCTGTGGTACCTTCTCCATTGCCCTCTGGATGCGTGATTTTCCATCCGACGCCGGAGGAGCGGTTCATCTGAGCTTACAGTGGCGAAGTCGCGGCGGGCGTTGCGTATGCTCTTCCCAGCCTCTGCGGCTTCCACCAATACTGCTGCTCTTCTCTCCTTGAGGTCTTCTTTTATCGCTCCTCTGCATAGCTTCGCAAGCTCAGACGTCAGCTGGTAATTGCCTGCGGCTCGTGCGGCTCCACGTTGGCGAATCAGCTCGAGAGTTTCCAGAGATAGACGCTTCTTGGTAATCTTGGAACCCTCTGACTTCTTGGCGCAGTCGTGAAGATGTGCAACAAGCCGTTCGTATTCCTCGTCGATGTTGTCGATGACAGAATCCTCCCAGAGCCCAGCGAGAGAAGTGAAGTGATCCCAGTTGATGAAGGTCTTTGGGCTTCGCTTCAATAATAATAATAATAATAATAATAATAATAATGATTAAAAGTTGAGACACAACGCAAAGGCAATGGCCACGATTGCTAGGGTGTGCTGTTGTCGCCAACGTCATTGGTGGAAGAGAATTGGCCACACCCCCACGAAGCGCTGGGCAGCTTGGCCGAGCTCCTTCAGTCCTTCCACCTATGACGCCGGCAACAACAGCCCGCCTCCAGCCATCGTGCCCTTTGCTTGTAAGCAGCAACAGCTTGGCATAATTGCAAAACTAAAGTGAGGCACATTGAACATCATACAAAGATCAATATGGTCTTTCTAGAAATAGTTAACCGACCTGAAATGACGTCACAAGTTTCTCATAGCTGGCCAAGAATATCTCGACTTCTGTGACTGTAGCCGTATATAGAGTAGAACAACTAAGAATAGCGAATAGAGACGTCACAGTAGCTATTCGTGAAGCGAAATTCGTGGCAGGATCATCGTCCTTCACGGACATTACTAAAATACTCACAAAATCACAATTACTCGTATAGATACGAGAAATTTCGAGCCTCTGGAGGCACTAGACTTTTACAGATACAATTCGCAAAACATTAATCGAAAAGATGTTAGCAATATGTACGTACCGATCGGAGAATCGCCAATCGCACGTTTCGCCGAACTGCCGCGGTTCGCCGGCTCAGCGAGGGTGTCGATTTCGCGAAAGGCAATCGGGCTAGCGTTTTTCGCCCAACCGCTCCGCCGAACCGCCCGTCGATACGTATCAAAACTGTTTCGCCCAACCGCCAGACTCTTCGCCCAACCGCCAATCGATACGTATCGAAAGCTTTTCGCCGAACCGCTTCTTTCTAGAGAAACGCTGGGTCGCAGACTGTGAACAGTGCCATACGCTCTAACAGTGTTATAGCAATAGGGTCAGAGTGTGAATTGGACCTTGGGAATCACGCATCAATGGAGGATCGCCGTTTTGAGGTTTCGTTTGGGAGAAGAGAGATAAGTACATCTCTCTGAAGCGGCTCTTCATTAACCGCCGGAGAA
This sequence comes from Cooperia oncophora, assembly GCA_036418165.1. Lineage (NCBI taxonomy): Eukaryota > Metazoa > Nematoda > Chromadorea > Rhabditida > Trichostrongylidae > Cooperia > Cooperia oncophora. The sequence goes on along the minus strand of MU912215.1, from coordinate 40,444 downwards.
TATACGTACCAATGAGAAAGGCAAAAGGCTTGCCTGAGTCTGCCTTTTCGAATGCTGCGGATGCGTCTTCAAACATGACCTTTTCACAGATGAAACGAATGAAAACGCAAATGAGAAATGTAGGCAATCCAGAAGAAGGCTGAGCAGGATCTTTCAGCGATTTGCATGGTACAGGTCTAACTCAGCCCTCCATGAGGAATAAAGTTAAACAAGCGTCATTGGTTATTAAAAAAACATCAAGGTGAACGTTGAACTATGATAGAATTCATCTCACCAGGGAAGTCCGCCAACTTACCATGGAACTTTGAATGGAGACCTGGGTAGATCGATAGAGTCTATAAGGTTATTTACAAATATAGATAGAAACTGCAACCTGCATTTCACAAGCAACTTATGAGCAGGTAAAGTTTGTAATGGTGCAGTAGGGTGGAGGCTTGGTGGTGAGCTGTGAAGCATAAGCGAGGAATCGCATACGTCGAATCGAGTCGTCGAACGTCGAACCTTACCACTGAACCACCACGACTCGACGTATGCGATTCCTCGCTTATGCTTCACAGCTCACCACCAAGCCTCCACCCTACTGCACCATTACAAACTTTACCTGCTCATAAGTTGCTTGTGAAATGCAGGTTGCATTTGCTATCTATATTTGTAAATAACCTTATAGACTCTATCGATCTACCCAGGTCTCCATTCAAAGTTCCATGGTAAGTTGGCGGACTTCCCTGGTCAGGAGAAACACTGCAAAGAATGGCAGAGCTGGCCGCGACAGGAAACGCTATCAATGCGAGGAATGCTCAGCAAGCTTAAAGGCATATGACACGATAATTTGGTACTCGGTCTAGAATGCTAGCAGGGTGCTATATAGCGGGAAAACGACGAAAAAAAACGAGTTGAAACGGTCGAAAATCTGAGGAGAAAAGCCTTCATGACCCAGAAAGCAATTCTGGACGAGTTTTCCGTAGGCATCGTTCTAATACCTGTTGAATTAGATACGGCTGCACGTATGTACTCATATATCCATGCAGCACCGCGGCTTCATGTCAATCCCTTCGCTTCATATTTTACTTCGCAAATGAAGCAATACGAGCATCAGGTACGGTCGTCCATTTGTGGGCGGGCGCGGTGGGCGTCCGGGTCGGTATGTTGCAGCTTGATAGGGCCTTACAAGAATACCTTCTTCGAAAAAGGCGCTACGCAGCGCCTGCTCAGGGGCGCGGAATTCCGTGTGCTAGGCTTATTAGTCCTACTCCTCTTAGGGATTTATCGTGCCAACTGCCTTTGATAGAACCTTCTTTCTCTTATGGGTTATTTATAACAGGTATCTCTAGGAGATCAGTGGCTTACACAAGTCACACATCTCCTAGAGATACCTGTTGTTACTCTATAGGAGAGCCAGCATCCTAAATCTCTATGATTGTGAACAGAAATTCGTCGTCGTGGCGCCGGAGCCTTATTTCGTCTAACTTACGTTCACCTCTACCCATCATCCATTCTTGCGTTGCTGTTAAACAGAACTTCTATACTTTCTAGCCCATCCAAGAACGGAACTATTGGAAGGGTAGATCAGGAGACGACCAAGGAGACGATAGGTGGGTTGCATATGATGTGCTTTTTGATAACTGTTGTCGCTACTAACAAAGTAGATTTCTCCGAGCGTGCTATGATAAAAACTGTAAAACTATGAAGTAATAATTGCGATGAATAATATTCCCAACATTACAATGGAAAGAGCTTGAGCAACATTTCCCCTTTGCTATTCGAATTCCGGGACAGATTTTGATCGACATTTTTCCTAGGGGCAGATTTGGCTGAAACTGTGCCCCATGAAGGAATTTAGACACCCCTCGATGAGAAAATGTCTAGCGCCCTGCCACAGGCGCTGAAATCATACATCACTTTTGGCGTCGGTGGCCGTAGCTCACGTTCCAGACGTTTCAGGTGAGAACGATATTGTTTTTCGGGGCACAAAATTACTCCTTGGAATCATTGCTCAGCATATTTTATGTTTAAAAAAGGTTTGGAAAGGCGCCTCTGAAGCGGACGCATGCGATTTCGCGTGTGACATTAATGTTTTTCCAGCAGGTCAAGTTCCCCTCGCAGCAAAATTATAGTCCACTGTACCAGTGGGAAACTTTATCAAAACTGGCCTGATTCTGGAAGAGAGTGGTAGTGAAAAAAGCAAATCTTCTCTTCGCACAGGTCAAGGTTCTACTTTGCCACAAAATGAATCCTCGTAATTGTGTCGAGGTGATAAACAGGACACTCATCATTTCTATTGGTGCAAATACTAACAAAAGCAACATGAATGCTATTGTAGTTTTAGTAAGGAAGATTATGACTTAAAATAACTATCAAGGCCAGATTAAGCGAATCTGAGAAAGTTCAGCCCACAAGAGACAAAACACTTTTGAACAAAGCGAAAGTTAGCGAAAAAAGGGATGAAATTTGGTGAGTACTGGCTGCGTACTTCATTTCTACAGCCTAAGGTGGGTATTCTAAGGATATTTCATCATGAGACATTTGCCACCTTGTTTTGTGGCCATTGAAGAAGGCGATTACGTCGGAACTTCAGAAGTGTAAATGAACTGTCCTACCTAAAAACCTCTGAAAGCATAATATTACATGCCGCGTAAACAAAAAAGTTGTCCTTTGTTAACTACGGAAATAAATTCTTAGTTAACACGTTCCGGACAAACGCGTATTACTGGCATTCACGTGTGCCCGCGGCCTTTACCATGCGAGTGGCATGACACACATGGTGTGTCATGCGGCCACGGGACAGGTTTCAGTCGCGATTTTTTCTCACTGATTATTTCACTCTGAAAACTTGTACGTGGGAGTTATTTCACATCCCAATCACGAATATGACAATCATTTTTGGCGGAAGCGGGAGCCAGTTTAGCGAAATTGATGTAACTTTGCATTCGGGGGTACTCAGGGATCGCGATCTCGAATATGACATTCATTTTTCATCTGAGCCCTGACAACCGGTTCCGATCGATGGCCAGCTATCAAGAGGGCATTTTTCGGAACGCCGATTCCGCTGATTCTCCGCTGCAAAGTATGAACACATCCTCATCCAATTTCAAAACGAAACACGAATATTATGTATGCAATTATCCTGGTTCGTAACCTCACATCGTTTTTGTTGAAAACTGTCACAGCGCTGAAATGGCGATGTGGCACGTTTTTTTGAATGGAATTTTGCGAAAAACTGGACGACGGCGCCAAACTGGCGCCAAATGGAGCGGACGCTATAAGAGTGTGTCATAATCACGATCGGGACACCGAATGGCCCCAGTAGATCAGTCTATCAGCAAATTCTTTCTAGTGCGATGTATTTCTAGAGCATGATGGTTTTATGGAATAGCTACTTTAGAAAAATGTTTTACAAATGAACTACCAAGAGATTTTCATGGCCCAACCATATGCAGGAATTCGTACCGCTATAGGGATATATAACAACTCAAAGAATTTGCGCAACAGTCAAAACATAGGGAAATTTTAGCTTCTGAAGATCGTGACACACCATGTGTGTCACGCGGTCCGGAATGTGTTAAATCGAGATCTTGGCGAACATCGAATCATGGTGCTGATCAAAGTAGGTATTCCTATGGAGCTTGTGTCAAACGAGAAGACAATTGTGGCGCAGATTGGGTTGGAGGTCGTACAGTCGTCATCCGGGCACTTGATTAGGCGGCCAAGGGTCGCGACGCGGCTGCAGCGCGTCACGACCGCGGCGATCAGCTGTTTCCGGCCTAATTTGGCCATTTTCTCCCTAATTTTCAGTGTATTTTTATTTTTTCAAAAAAAGTTGTTTTGTTGCCTTTATACGTCATAAAGTTGGTTGTGGACTCTTTTTTGTCATTTTTGCAATAGAGGTTTTTGCGATTTTTTTCAGGTATTTCTTCAATTGGCTGCTTAACTGTTGAATTGAGCGCAAAAATCAGAAAGAATATCAAACTCAATTTACTTTTGAAGAAAGAAATACAGTCCTCATCATTGCGGACCGGTGGGGCGTGTCAGTGCGGCTGCGTTTGGCGCGGTGCCAAAGTCGTTCTGCACCAGTTGTTGAAGCGGGCAAGTGACATTACTGTATATCCTTCGTATTACTCGTTTTCTACCACTTTTTGTCGCATACGCGTTTCACAAAAAGGCTGAGAACGGCTTCAACAGTGTGCACACTCATACTGGCTGACACGCCCCACCGGTCCGCAATGATGAGGACTGTAACTAATCTTGAGAAAAGCAGCCAAAACAGTGTAAATTAGGGAGAAAATGGCTAAAATAGGCTGGAAACAGCTGATCGCTGCGCTCGTGACACGCCGCAGCCGCGTCGCGACCCTTGGCCGCACAATCGAGTGCCCGAATGACAACTGTACCTGACCAATTGGGGAGTGGGGGTAGGATGTAAATGTGGAGAACCTGGCTCTATTTTGGATCAGCATAAAGAAAGAGTTGAAGAGTTTTCGGTTTCATTGGTTCCCAAATGTTTGATTTGTTCATAGAGGAGGCGGAAAAGAAGGTAGGTGATTAGGTGGAGAACTGTGGACGAGGGACAATATAACAAAACGGTGAAATGAAGCAGCGCCGGAGCGGAAGAAGTGGTATGTTCAAAGCTGTGTACTGCAGTGATTCCAGGACTGCGTAGGACGGGATTCGTTACGTGTGTATGCCTTTGTCTGATACTAGCGCTCGAGTAAGCTTAAAGCTTGAAGCTCAGGAGAAGGAAAGAAATTGAAAGCTTCAAAGTTCCATATGCGGCATCGTTTTAAGTGAAATAACTCGAGTTCTTGTTCATAATTCTGACGTTATGAAGGGACAAAAACGAAGCGGAAAAGCCCGTTGGACATGATCAGGCGTGTGCGCGGCAAAAGAATGACGTCCAAGCAATTGGTGAAAGCGCTCGTGGATAATTGAGCCTGTCGAGGTTAGACGGCAAGTTTATGAGGGGGTCTACACCCTGTCAATTCTCTCCCATGTCAACTAGTTTCAATTCTATGACCTCCACGAAGTTTACAGACAACCAAAAACCACAAGAAACACTCAAAACCGCGGCAAATTATGGTGTCTCTAGTACAAAGTGACAAATGCTCTATACCACAGTAGTACAGAGGCTATGATCGCGAGAACATGACTGGTTTCACTATAAAAAAGCACGGAAGAAGAGTAGTTGCTGGCGATCGATTGGTTGAGCATGACATAGCTGAGGACAGTTGATTGAAGGTGAATCCAACAAGGATCGCCATCCTCACACTCCGCCAATAATTATCGGCCATTACAATTCGTGAACAAGACTGGTCCACGACGAAGCTTCTGGGGTGGATTTTGAAAGCGCAGCTGGAAAAGAAGTGCTACTTGACCCGAAAAAGAGATGCGAAAAAAAAACTTCGCAGTTCATAGCGCATATATTCCGTTATTATATGCCTTCGAGAAGCGTTTCAGCGGAAATTCATTACAAAAGTGTTGGTACCGTTTTCTTCAGCACAGCGATTAATTGGATTGCAAATGTTCTAAGAGATGTGTTTGAGAAACAACTGGTTACGGAACTAGTTCTGCTCGTCCGTACTGCAGGGTGATGAGCACTTTGTAAGAAATAATCGTTCCAACAAGGACTATCTTTCAGGTCATGAAGCGCTTTTCGGAAACGGTTTCTGCACTCCATTCAGGAATGATAAAAAGCCGAGAAATTTTAGTTGCAACGGAAAAATGCACTATTGAACTCCTGAGCTCTGCTCGGTCTATCTAGAAAGTAAGGAAGTACTCTGCTGACACCGCAACTGGGAAGTAATGCTCTACACCCTTAACTGCAAGGTTGATCATTTCTATACGAGGTGAGCAGGCTCGCCGCTGTAAAAGACTACCACATTTTCCTGTTCGAAGTGCTCTCATGTCTCCTCCAGGTAGCCAGCGAGCATGCCCCAAGTTGCGGGCATATTGCCAACAAGTTCACTGTGGGATCCGGGCGGGTAAGATCCCGCAGCCAACATGGCATCGCCCCGCCATGCCTAAATCGAGCTGTAGAAGACAATGGCGCTCCAGTCAAAGTGAATGGGGGTAGATAAGCAGTGCGCAGGCTGCATCAAGCCTACGCTCGGTCGTGCAGAGCGTTTTGTCTGTGGCTGCTTTGGTTGTGCAGTGGTGAGAATGAAAAAAAAGAATCAAAGTCATAGGTGAGCACGGCGTGTGTTCAAGTGAATATCGGTATCGGTTAGGGAGAGAGGTCACACTGAGAGCAAGAGTGCGCTGGAAAGAACGCTATTTTCAGTCATTATTGGCTACCCTCGGTCCCCACCCTCATCCCGAGCTCGGTCCTTGCCTTTACCCGAGGTCGTAAGGCACTTACAGCAAATTACAGTAACTTTGTCTAGGCAGAACTTTCACCTCCACTGTAGTTCCACCATCTTCGTTCTCTTAGCAAAACTAGTGATGGTTCAAAGCCATCAACGTTTTCTTGTCAGAAATTGGGAGATAGCCAAGATTCCACTTCTATCAACTTTGAGAGTCATTTTATCGGGAGATGTCACCCGCCGGAAATATTCTGTACTGCTGTAGCAAATATTCGCCAATACTGTGGTCACACGAATTACCTAGGGAAGAAAGAATGTTTCCTCTATCACGTATAGTTAACAATGGCTACGCCCTCCTATTTCCTAGTCTTCCGGCCTCTGAATTCGCGCCATAGCAAAAACGAGCTCGTTTACCGCCCAGCCTTCCAAAATTGAGCCGATCTCACCGACTATTTTCCCCTTCGGGATTTGGCCTGGATTCTGTTGCCAGAGAAGTGTGACCACCTGAACATGAATAGCTAATCAGTCTGGCACAAATTCGGCAGGTGCTGCAGCTAAAAAGCCTAGATAGCTACATCCGAAAACTTATTTGGAGAGGTACTTCGGAGCCGCTTGAACACGAATATCACCTCCGCTTGGCACAAAACTGTCTGGCGCTTGCTTTGCAGGCGATAGCACCACAACTGTTCTGACCAGAACCGATAACCTTTACTCAAGCTAAGCCTAAGCACAATAAGAGATCACCATTTCGTGGACAAGCACAAGCAGTCCTCGCCGCTACGTGTACGGCCTTTTCTTTCCTGCATCATTAACTCATTTTGGCACATTTTTGGCGTACAGGTTCCACATCCCTGTCCAAAGGGTCAAACTACTACTGAAGACAAGTGTTCACCCATGCAATGACTGCGCCGAATGCGGGAAAGCCAAGGCCCTATGGGCGAGATCTGTCCACGCCCCATCATGGTTGCAGACGCCCACTGGAAGTATCGGCCACAAAACCTCCCGCAAGTCTACATTTATCGTCACTTATCGGGTTTACTGCAAAGTGTGCTACTGCCGGCTGACAGCACATCCTGAATTTCTCATTTTCTCGCTTTTTCTTTCGAAAAAACGTTCAAATAGTTGGGCTGCTTTTCTCGTTTGCTATTGTTAGACATGGTTTCCTTTCAGGCCAGCACTATATCTTCAGAATCCAACCTTTTAGTAGCCGTGCATATAGCGCATATTACAGTTCACAATGAGTTTTCTTTCGTGGAACATGTAATCGAGGAGCACCTGCGAAGTCAGCATGTTGGACACAACCGGCTCCTTCATTTTACCTGGGCTTTATAACTGAAAGGTCCCTTCCCCTGGCCACTACCGTATATCATAATTTGGTTGGAAATAA
>MU912215.1:18400-32165 GCA_036418165.1 Cooperia oncophora | reverse complement strand
TCCGATTTGGTTTGAAAAGTGTCCGATTTGATTTGAAAAGTGTCCGATTTGATTTGAAAAGTGTCCGATTTGGTTTGAAAAGTGTCCGATTTGGTTTGAAAAGTGTCCGATTTGGTTTGAAAAGTGTCCGATTTGGTTTGAAAAGTGTCCGATTTGGTTTGAAAAGTGTCCGATTTAAAGTGAAAATGGTATATATGGAAGCTAAGATACGCTTGGGTGCAGTGCGACTTGGTGGAGGCACTCAGCTAAGCTTGTACAGGTTACCCTGTAAAAACCTGGAAATTTCTGGGAGCAACGAAGCTCTCTCTGACAGTTTTGCAGCTTCACAAAGATCCGAAGAGATAAAGGTGTTACTCGGTGATCTGCACTCCTTTCTTGTTCAAACGCAAGTGGAGTGATGAATCGAGAAATCGACAAGACGTCCAGGGTAAGCACTGCGTGGCGCCTTTTCCAACTATCCTTCAGGTGCAACATGGCGACCTGGACGCTCACCGCAACAGCCCGCCCAGAAATGGCCGTCACTTGACGCTGGGGCCCTCATCGCTTCATTTATGAAGTTCAGTTGATATGTTGCATTGCTACATGGATATTTGAATACGTAAGTGTAGCCGTATCTATCAAAGCTCTTGTTGGCAAGATGCCAGTGGGAAGCTCACCTAGTGCTGTGCGCAACAAAGGTTTTTCGGAAGATCGTTGCCCCTACCCTCGCTTTTTCGTCATTTTCTCATTATATAGCACCTCTGCTGCTATTTTTGAGCAAGCACCGATTCATCGTGCCTTATGCCTTTAACGCTTGAAGTTTAACAGCCGTTATGATGTGCTGTATCCCTCTCACCTTAGGGTCTACCACCGATAATGGACACTAGGCAGCCCTATAAATTCATCTAAGCACTCGTTAATAATACTGGAAAAAGGAAATGCTGATGCTGCAAATTGAGCGAAGAGCCGCTAAAACCAAGGCGTTCCGCACCCGGTGACTTTAAAAGTTGCACCTCGCAACATTGAAGACTAGCTTTTCTTCTCATCTTATGAACAAACAGCTAGTTCCAGCAAAGGCGCTTTAAATTTCATTGTTTTTTTTTCATTTATCGCCGCATTCTATAACTACATAAGAGTGTGATTCGCCCGGTTCTGCTCAACGAGAGAAAAATCATAGGTGGTTCCCAAGGAGTGGAACACTCTCACGTTCAGGTTGACAGCGGAGCCAACTGGGAAACAAAGTCACAACGGAGCATTCTTTTGGTATTTTGGATAACTTTGTTAGGCTACACCATGCAATCGACCGCTGTTAGGAATCCTAGGTGCAACTGGATCTGCATAGGGTTTTACTAATGATTTAGAGGGATGCAGATGTTTCGAAGAGTCAGCCCGTCCTGGTGCCCGGTACTTGTTATTCTAGCCCCATGGAAATGGACTCTTTGGCTGGCTTCGTCAATTTCTACCTCGACAGGGCCTTTCGAAGGGATTTCGCGCTCTGAAAGGCGCGCCAACAGCTGTCAAAGCTTCGAAAGGCAAAAAACGTGGTGCAAGTCGGGGATGGGATTTTTCAGCAGGAGGAGACTCCATCGTGGCTTAGCCGCATACCATGCCCGATAAGCTGGAAGATGTGACGTCACAGCGTCCACGCAGACGTGAGAATTCAGAGAAAAACAGAAACCGACACGATTGGGCGTTCAGGCTGTCCGCAGACTATACCGAACAGTCGTAAGGTAGCACGTGAGGTAGCACGCTAGTCATCTAACCTAACTCTATTCGAGTGAGCGCTACTTGTTGAAATTGGAGTCGTGCCATTTTACACCTGGGGTTTCGGAAAAGGAAAATTCAATAGAAAGACGAGATTTCCATCCTATATGATGGAAAGCGGAACCGGCGCAGTTTGGCGGGGGCATTTTGCACTTTCCCTGCTTCACTAGTTCCGGTTTACAAGTCTCACTCTGGTGAAACCTGTGAACTCTTGTGAAGCTGGAGCAAGCTCGTGGAGCCATCATGGTGGAAACTGTTAACTCTTGTAAGTCACCAAATGGCTATCTAGATGGGTGGATACGTCGATGGGAGGTAGCAATATTGCAAAATGACCACCCCCTTGTCGCTGAACTGCCTCTGGGAGATTTCTACAGATCTCACAAACATCATGTAGAGACTTTCATAGCTAGCACGACTTGACCCAAGCTATTCACAAGCGACCTTCTCTCGAAAGACCCTGCTGACTGTGACAGACACCAGGAGAATCAAACAAAAGACCACGCGGAGCGCTAGCCGAGACTATTCGCCGCAAGCAAGAACTCTTTGAGTGAAAATCAGTAAACATGTAGCAGTAACAAACTAGTGTACCATATATGGCAGCTGTGAACTTTGATCGAGAGATTATGATCCAGTAAAATCGTTGTACCATAGTTGACTATGTTCCGTTATTCTCTGATCAAGGTGTTTTCGTTGAACACTGTAACGCCATGTCAGAGCATAAAACGCGGTCATAACTTCCGAAACTAGTTTCGTTTTACTTTTAAATTGCAATGCCTGCATGTGATAGGTCGACCAATTATTTAAGATAACCAAATGGGTCACACCACTCCACCATCTCCTATAGATTCACTACTTTCCACTTGGAAAGTAGTCCCATACTGTTCGGCTGTTCTGTAACGTCGTTTCTTCTGTTTACAAACTGTGACGATTTCATCCGTCGACGCTGTGTAATTTAACTTAATTCGTCATAATTGTAAGTTTTACTGAACAGTTCTTATCCCAATGTTTCGCAACACATGTACAGCGGGAAGAGCAAGGTTGTCAATGGATTTGTGCCCATTGGCATGCTTCTTCTTTCCAATGGACGTGCGTGATTGCTGAATTCAGTCTCGAAGACAGTAGTAATCTGTTTCGTGATTGGGTACATCAACAGCTGTTGATGATAGCGCCGCCCATCGAATTTCCGCTGGGCAAGCGGTGCCCACCTAGAAACGCCACTCATCCATCATACATAAAGGTTCACGCCTATTCGGATGGCAATAATTGATTCAATTGATTGATTTTGCTGATTATGGTGGTGAATAGAACCTGAAACACCGTCTTGGATTTTCAGATGAGAGTGGGTTCCCCCCCCCCCTAGAGAATGAGTCCATATTCCTGGACTTTAGTTATCGACTCTCACTCTTCATGAAGTTATTGAATACTCAATCTTGGTTTATGCAATGCGTTATTAGATCTTCCGCTGGACTTCTCCCAACAGAATGGTCATCATCAGTAACAAAATCTTACATAAGGTGCTCCTGCTACTGCCGAATTCAACCCCAGCCGATCATACCTTCTGCCCTCCGAGGACGGACACGTTGGTACCAGATTCGTCACGGATGATCCTTCTTACCCGTCTTTGCATAATTTTAAGGTTTGCATGAAATAAAAAAAGTGAGGCTCACTCGCAAAGCCCGATTCCCAGCAAGGCTGCGTTCATACTTTGCGACAGCGAACGGCGTACGCTAGCGTTTCCAGTGTTCACCAGCGGCAGTGACAAGAAAAGGATAGATATCGATCTAGCGTTTGCCAGCGTCACCAGCGTGCGCTAGCGTAGCGAGGGCAAGGAAAGTATAGGTATCGATCTAGCGTTTGCCAGCGTTTCACTAGCGTTTGCCAGCGGCGGGGACTAGAGAGTATAGGGAGAGTAGCGAACTGCTCAATATTGCGGCTGTGCAACCGCACAACTAGTGGACAATACCGTTCACCAAAATGGTTAAATTGCATAATTCTATAGTTTGGCTGTTGGAACGGGATGTTTATTGCATTGTCGTGCCCGAATTGAACTGAATTGTGGAAACCTCAACTTTTGCAGGCACTATATCCTTTTTCAGGGCTGATCTGTTAGAAATTGTTCCGTTCGGGCATTTTTAGTCATTCTTGTGAACCTTTTGTGGAGAATATTTGTATATATATATGCTCATCTTTATGAAAGATCCTAAATGATCCCACGCTGTTTCATCCTTTTACAATTATGCATTATGCAGTTCAATCATTGCATTATGTATTTTAACCAACTGGGCGGAGGTGGTGTAGTGACAAGTGGCGCGCTTACCACTCGCGCGGTCCCGGGTTCGAATCCCGGGTCGACTCCCGCCCAGGCCAACCAAGCCTTCTACCCTCCGGGACGGTAAATTGGTACCAGATTCGTCTGGGAGGATAAAACACTGACTTGTACATCGGCTGGCCCCGCAAGTCATTGTATAGGCCACATCGCATTCAATAAGCCACTACGATTCTGAATGGAAGTAGAATGCGTGCCGCATCCCACAAAGGGATTGATCAACGGCGAAGACTTTATCCTTTATCCTTTAATTCAACCAACTTGGTACGGTGTTGCCTAGTAGTGCGGTGCGATTGCACAAACCGCAATTCCACGACGCCTAATCGAGCCGTTCTCTACTCTCCTACTCTCCCATACACTCTAGGCTGGCAAACGCTAGTTAAACGCGGGCAAACGCTGGATCGATACCTACACTCCTCCCCTCGCTACGCTAGCGCACGCTGGTGACGCTGGCAATTACATCGATATCTATCCTTTTCTTGTCACGCCGCGCCGAACGTAGGAAACGGTAGCGTACACCGGCGTAAGCTGGCGCAAAGTATGAACGCAGCCTAAGTCTTCTTCATACATACGACATCATTGCGCTTTGCATATGTGTTCATTTCCTAGTATTACGACTTTTTATTTTCTTTTTTCTATTACTTTCTTATTGCTTCATTTTTCCCTTGCATTTTCAGTTAATAAGCCACTAAACTACTGATTCCATTTTTGCTAGTCCCTACGGCGCGCTCTTCTGCTCGTGTGAAAAGCACATCATATGTTTAGAGTTGTTTCTAGCGGGGGTCTGTTTCAATTCTTTCCAGGCGAGATGTGGAGAAATGCTGACACACGTTGATATAGAGCAGCGAGAAAACAGACAAATCACCGGGTCGCCAGACACCAGGGAGGAGTTACTCGCAATCAGGAACAAATTTCCTACATGGAATGGAGTAAGATCTTAGGCAGCGTTCAGACTTCGCGACAGTAGCTCTTCGGTCACGCGTTCGACGCGATCGATGCGCATGCTTTCTACGGCATCGATTGCGTCGGACCCTCGACCGAAGCGCTGCCGTCGCGATGTTTGAACGCTGCCTTATATTGCGACCCGCAGCGCGCCTCCCCACGCAGAGCTTTCATTCTTGTATCTGATCAGGGACGCAAATCGTCCGCAATGATGACCAAAATAGCTGCACGTGCCAGGTGCCTTCTCAGTAAAGAATAAATCGAGCGAAGTCATTCGTAGCGGCCTAGGTGAGCAAGTGCTTTTGATTATTTGACGTGTACACGGGAAAATGAGGGATGAAGCGATACTGGAGACAGAAAAAAGTGTGATAGAATAGAGCTAGACGGCAGTTGTACACTCGAAATCCTTGAGATGTGGTAGGTGTGGCGGCTTACTTTGACTGAACGTAATGGTGATTGTGCTTTTTGAGATACACTCATTTTGACACAGTTGTGGCCATGTCCCTGTCCAACACTGAACAAGATGATAGTTGTCTCAAACTTGAAATATCCCTCGAGTAACCCGTTCATTGCCTCGTTCAGATGCCACGCCGTGGCAGTAATTGTACATGTTGTCAGTTGGGCCTGAAAACGGCGCGTCATCTATGGTGGAACAAGGGCTTCACAAATTCATGTCTTTTTGTGCAATGGCCTATAAAGGCTGACTGACCATTCTCTTTCTCGTGAAACTTGCATTTTTTTGTTGTTATCACTGTCATACAGTTTTGTAACTGCTGTACCCTCCGACATCTATCTGGTAATTAACAGCAGCCTGCTTAGCGATAGTAGGTAATTATAAGGTAATTGGTCATAGCTATTATATCAAGTTGGACGAAACTCCTGTGACACCTTGCGTACAGCTTGTCAGCGTACAGCTAGTCATAGATGAAAGCCAAAAATTCACAATATTTTCTCCTCCTCCCCTCCCACGGAGAGTGTTCTCTTCTCTCTCAGTATCTGCAAACGGATGTACTGGCATTGTAGAGGATGTGAGAGCGTGGGAGTCCCTCTATATCCAGACACTTTCCAAGTTACTTTATAAATATGTATGAGTTCCGGTAAGGCTATTTTGTCGTAGTCCAGGGAACTAACGCCCGTGCTGTCTTCGACAGATGTCTCTTGCCATTCAACGATGTCCCCTTTGTACCGCGGATACTTCATTTGAAGATCACAGTATTGACTACATTATTGTATGTTTGGTGAGATTACTGGTTTTTTTTTGTTCGAAGACAACAGTAATGACTAATCCACCAAGGAAGGAATAGTGGACCTTTGCTCAACACCTCGGTCAGAAGGGAGCCGAAAGCAACTACGAGGGTCTTGGCAACAACTCAACCTGCACATATGCCAACGGCGCCGTTCTGCGACTGGGGAGGGAAGGGGTGGGGATTGTGTCACTTTCCGTCATGTTCAATTAGTTCCATGTTTACAAGTACTTCACTCTGGTGCGAAACTGTGAACACTTTGTGAAAGGGCTGGAGGCAAGCTTCTTCCTCTATACTCGCCATGGATAATAACCTTTCAATCTGTCCGTAAACTTCTCTTCATAGCACGGCAGTTTTCGCCGATGGGAAGTAAGCAGTAATTCGCTATGAATTCGCCCACCCCCCCCCGCTCGCTCATACTGAGAGGCCCTATGGGCAACTGGCGATATTTTCTCGCAGTCTGTCTGTATTATCGGTTGACATAGGAAAAGATGAATGGAGGTGCGAGAGTATGTATAAGTGTATTGTTTCTTTTTTTGGCTGAGTCATGCGGTCCTAGCTAATCGTGATGGTGTTTGAAATTGGGGTGGCAGGTACATGACCCATCCCCTGCATCCGAGGAGATGGATCGTCAGTACGGACCCGCACTTCTAAATTGGGACTCGGTTTTACTTTTTTTATCTTTCTTTCTCCCCCCTTCACTTATTCTCTTTATTCCTTCACCTACTAACTCTTGTTGTACCTATATTTTCTTTTTTTTTTCTATTTTTTTTCTTTTAATTCTTTTTTCTTCTCTTTCTTTCACCCGAAAATTTTCCGTCGAGAGATTTGAACAGAAAAAATCATACGAAAAATCAACAACCTGGAAAATTTCTTCTCAAAGAGGCAGATTCCTCTCAAAACTTACATAGCGGACCCCCGCTCTATTGTGTTTCTTGCAACGATGTTTGTAATCTCTGTGGTTGAAGGTTCCTTGCTCTTGGTAAGTTTGAACCTGACGCAGGGCCATGACTATATCGTCGGATATGGTCTCGCTTTTGCAATATTATACATATAAACTTTAGGAAATTCGGTCCTTCTACATAACACCGGCAAAATCGCATGCGGCGAAGACCACATAAATAGTCATGTGAAGAAATTTCGGCAGTATAGCCTATTCGTCCTAACTCACGAGACTCAGTAGTTCTGATTATCCCTCTATCCAAGAAGGTTGCAATCGATTCATTAGAAGGACAAAGAAACTCGTCATTGACACGGTCATTGGAAAATACTGCGCCCCTACCAGGAAATTTTTCACCGTCATCCTATAGAAAAGCTTTACTTCGTATTGGTTGAAGCGGGGGACTTTCTAAGCTGCAAGTCGCGTTCCTCATATATTTGAAACTGAATGGCATTATCGTATTAATGGAGCGAAAGATGTCATACTGAATCAATAGAAGTAAAGACAACCATAGATTCTAATATCTAAGCAGAGCATTAGACAGAGCCAGATGCAAAAAACAAGAAAAAGAAAATTCAAATTTTTCACGAATTATCTGCAATTCAAGAAAACGCTATCCTCCGAGACCATAAATGCCACATAAAATACCCATAGAGCATAAGAAAAAGACTATAGACATATTAAACGATTTTCAAAAACTATAAAAGGAGAAACCTTAAACGTCCTTCCATAAGAAATTTTCATGTCTAAGATCGCACTATACTATAAGAAATCAGGCAACAGACTTTTATACCAATGCAGGTTTCACCCAAAACGTCTTGTAACTAGTTTCGATATCGAACAGGAACATCTTAATTTGTGACACAAATATCTAAGATCATTCTACACGTAAGATAGAACTTTATACAGATCTGACACTTATCAAGATGTTTATGACTCGCTGTGGCAGGGACACGCCAATAATAAGGTTTGTGATCAATATATTAACTGAAATACGAAACCCCCCTAATCTCCATTTCAAAGTACGAAACCCCCGCCCTATCACCGGGGGGGGAGGTCGCAGTACCACGCTACGTACCCAAGCACGTCCAGCACTAAAAAAATAAAACTGGCGCTAATGTAGTGCATACTGACAAATACGTACAAAGGAAGACGATGTTAAGGAAGCTACAATACAACCCTAGCCAGCACAAGCGGCACCCAATTTGAATTATTATGATAAGCAAAAAGGCAACTCACGACACGAAACGATTAAATAAACCGATGAAGAGTACAATTCCGACTTTTCTGATCGTAGGAGCACATTTGCTTGAAATATAGACAGCCTATCTATGAAGCACCTCCAAACACCCAGCGGAAAGCCCACAATGCATGGCGCATTGCAGAGGTGATGCCAATTGGCGCCCAATGGCCTATTTCCTGATACCCTTTGCGAAAACATGTCTCTTAGAAGCATACCAAAGTCAATCAAGAACAACGGGAGAGTTTATATTGAGCCTCGGACGGGTATGTTTTTCAGTGTGTGGGGGTGATTAACAAATGACACCACCGGGGAAATATTTTTCAGCACACAGTAGTCTAGGAGGAAATTAAAAACTGAGCGAGAACAGTCAAGGCAATTTTACAAGCTTTCCGGCAACAGTTCTATTTACGAAAGGTCGGTGTGTGAAGACTTGCCAAATGCGACGATCCAAAGCGGTAGGACAGAGCTCGACGTTCGCAAAAATGATCAAACCAAGATTGGAATCACAAAGATGGACTCACAGGGGAAAATCTCTGGAACGGAAATGTTTTTTGAGATCCAGCATCAATTCAGAAAAGTGACATAAGAGCCAACTAGCTATTTACCATTCCCACTTACCGCCCATACCTCACGGACGATTACAATATTACACGAAGTTATGGTAGATTCAAATGAGCGAGAGGAGTACTTATTCCAGACGTATAGTTTGGCTTGAAAATTGGCTCCAAAGGAACCGATAAAATAGACGCGCAAACAATGAGTGTATAGACGCGCTGAACGGCAGCGAAGCCAAATTCAAAATAATAGCATAGTTCCGGTTCCCAGCTGGACCATGGTGAAGTATTTTTTATCCTTATCATTTCTTTTTTCACTATTTATCGAGTTATTTTGAATGTATTGATTTTTGTTGAGAGATTTGGTTTTGTTTTGTTGCGTATTAGACTTGGTATGTGAGAAATGTTCAGAAGATATCAATTTCTAACCACTTTCAATAGGTATAGCTTTTGCACATGATTCTTTATTATAGATTTATTCGGATGTAAGAATGGATTGGGGATTTTATGCTAAGACGCAGATCGAGGAGAGAGGTTAGGGGGGCAAAGTAGTCCATGAGGATTTTTTTTTGTGAGAAGGTGGAAAAAAGTTATCAATGCAATAATTTTTTTAATTCTTAGGACTTAGGAATAAGTTCGAAAATAGTGAGGACCTAAGGTCTAATTTTTGTCATCTACATCGTGAACCCTATTACTGAAGCTATCTTTATCACATTGTACGTAGTAATACACCAGTACTCCCACTTTCAAACACATGAGGCCAACGCGTTTACGACCACACCACCGCATTATGATCAGACAGGGCAAATACGACCCCCACTGTTGTGATGATCAACAAAGATGGACTGTGCACCATGAGCGACATGATGGAATGATGAGCATGTATCCTGTGAGAGGGTCCGTAAAGAGTGGGTTTGGCGCCAGCACCAAACCGTTTATCCAGGATAACAATAAAAGAGAGTATGGGTAACAACCAGATATCGAACGGCCAAAAGGAACATGAACAGTATAGATACCAGTAATGATCGCTTGTACACTAAAGAGGAAAAAGATAAATAGGGGTGATGCGCTGCGCCAAAATCCCATCCATCCTGATACGAAAAGTCATACATCCGGCAGTGAACAAGCACTGCCAGGTCTCATTGCTAGAACCTGGAAAGAATGTCATAGGCAGAAATACGGAATTAGTCTTGGTGAGTGTGGACCCAGATTGTCGGGGGAAAGGTACACAAATAGAAAACTGCAAATTTTTTTTTACAACCCCAAAAGCACTGAAATAAAATCTCACGAATTTCTTTTGCTCAAATATTGCCTGTAGTAATTATTCATCGCTCTAGATAGCATAACATCCGTCCCGGGCACAGGCGCCATATTCAGGCCACCACATCCCTCTACAAAGTTAGTATAAAGTCGCATACCGAGGCTAAATGATATCTCGATTACGATTATGGCATTTCGTCTAGACCCGTCGCTATTTAGTGCTGAACCACAGCTCAGTGTACGACTTTTCCTCTGCCGAATTTCGATTAGGAAATTATCGGGTCACAGCCCTGGCTTTTCAACTCCAGCTCCATTTTGCGCTGTCCTGAATGGATTTAGGCCGAGAGGAGAGTAGTTCTCTCTGCACGGGCCTAGTCTTGGCAGCGCGAATAACAGGAGTGCCCTACGTTAGCCTCGGCGCTGAAAATGAATGAATATTAAGAGGTCAAGATGCCAAATAACACCAGTATGTAAGCTTATACCGATTTCGATGTGGGAAATGGTGGCGCTAAGGCGCCAGATTGCGCCAAATGGCGCCGGTGCTGAAAAGAAAAGTCCTTTTCGTCCTTCTCTCAATAAAATTGAAAACTGATTTGGCATTTGTGCTCAGATACTTTTTTCATTTGCATAACTTCTACCCTCGCGATGGTTCTCTTTTCCTCTACTTCGTCCACATACTTCTGTAAAGCTGTGCTATTAAATAAGGGCCCCGAGCACTGACTCTAGATGAAGCCTCACTGTCGAATTATTCAACAACATTTCCAGTTATTCAACAATCGAAAAATTGTTTGTCCCGGTTGACCGTTATGTTGCACAAATTCGGGTGGTCTCAACGAATTCGCCCACGGTTCGTCGTGACCTGCACAAGTGAATCATGATCGAGTCATAGAGAGTCGTGCAAGCCTCCCACACCTTTCAGAATGAGTTTTTTTTATTTTCATTGATGGCACATTACAATTACGGCAGTACTCAATGACTGGACCACATTCTGTATGAAGCACAATATGTACTATCATGTTGATGCCAGTGAACCTACTTTATATATTGCTCTGCGCGATGGTTTTACCTGGGTCTGCGCGTTTTATTCCGTGGTAGTCTTGCAGTACATAAGTGCCCCTTATGCCCCAAATAATAGGGTGTGGAATCTCACAACAAAGCAAAGCTCAGGAATCAGGTGCCGTTTTAGGTGGGGCCCTCATTTTCGTAACGACCACAAAAATCAACAAGTTCGGTGCCCTCAAGATTGTTTAGTCCTCTTATTCCACATCCTTGAACAACCTTTTCCATACAACTTTTGTATTTTTTGCGTATTAGAGCGCTTTTTGGAGGAACACGTGATTGTTGAACTCGTTGACTCAAAGGCTCACCGAGAAAAAAAGGCCGCCCAAACTACAACTATCGCCCACGTTCTAAAAGCAAACAATGTCAAACCTGTTCTATTGGCCAACTGATCTGCTCACCTCTTTACATTTAGAAAACTTAAAGCAAACGACAGCCCCTATCGACTAACTCTTCATGACTGTACTCAGTTGGCAATCAAACGGTTTCTGTTGCTAGGCCGTTCAACCAGCGGCTGAAAGAAAGACACCGTCTTCGTGGGGTGGACCATCAAAGTTTACTTCGCACAGTGTGGCAAGCTACATGAAGGACTCACAATGTAATGAACTTTAGATGTTAGTTCATAAGCACGAGCAAGCACTCATCCCAGTCTGCACGGTCGTGACAAGATGAAACCATCCGTAATCGCATCTGGGCTCAAGACTGCCCACAGCAATCTCGTCCCCTTGAAACACCTGTGCAGGTTCCTAGAAGGTGTGCTATAATAGTGAAAGAGACCATCTGACCAGCTTCTCGGAAAACACCGCTTTGGTCCATGAGTCCTTTTCATGAATCAGCCACGACAGTAAAGTTTATTGTCAAGCGCCAGGAGAAGAGAAGAGGTTTGACGGATTTTAAAGATAGGTGGCGAGAATAGTGTCTGTAGTGACTATCCACGCTATTTATTTACCCCTTCATTCTGTAAAAGCGTTCTAAGGATGCCCACTGCAAGAGAAGTGATTTTGCCACACCTACACACACCGATTTCGTGAGCAACCTTCATAAAACCTCCAATTTTATACCCTAATCCAGAAAATTTGGGAGACGTTACACTGGTATTTCTGCCCAGTATGTTGTGAAGTGTTGGAGGCTGAAGGACTGGTTCCCTGCCTTGTCGAAGCTCACCACATATCGGGGTTTCTTCGCCGTTTAATCCTTTAAACAGCTCTTATTTGCGTACACTCGTGGCGACTCCAGACTATTTTACTACATTAATCCATTGTTGCGCCAGAGTCAAAAACGCTCAGGCACGAATTTGTGTTGAACGGTGGTAGGCTCTTTCTTTCTCAAGATTAAGGCCTTATGCACTGTGTACAAGCCTTTTCTTTGAGGTAAGTTGGCCTAGAATGAAACCAAAGAAAGCCTATGGAATTCGATTTACCTCACACAATTGCTAAAAGAAAGTGTGTACCAGTAGCGCAGGTATTTACCCGCAGTCATAAGAGGTATGCAAGCAACTTCATTTGGCTGGGGAATTTTTTTTGACAATAGTATTAGGGCTCTGATAACTTTGTTAGGAAAAAATGATTCTTGAAAGAATATTGGCCAAGCATGGACGTCAGCAATGTTTTCATGAGCCATGAAAGGGCATTTTGAATGGACGGTATTGTTTTTTGTAACACGTAACACCTTCAAGCTAGAAATCTTTTCCATAAGATAGTTGCTTCATCATGGCTCCTAAGAACTCTTGCAAAACCACTTGACATAATCATTGTGATGGGGTGTGTTGTTAGAGCGTTGGCCATGACTCCAATAAAGTTCTGGGTCAGTCCATGGGAACCGTCATCGTGACCGTTGTTATCCCAGGCTGCGCCCGACTAGAAAATTACCTTGCGAGCTTCCAATAGTCGCGAAGACGCCGAAACGTGTTACTCGGAGAACAATCACCTCGGAGAACATCGAAAGCTTGTTCTTGGTCAGCTTGCTTGACACAACACAGCGCCAATCTGAGGTGAGTCTTGAAAATACAATAACGTGAAAGAATCGTCACAAGAACGGTGAGATATGGGCAAACATCGGACCTGGGAAGGGACTCTATCTCGCATCTCCCACTTGCCGTGCGGTCGCGCTACCAGCCACTCTTATACTCTCAGCTCAATGGGTCCGAGTCCCGTTCCGGGTCCGATTTTTGCCCGTGTTTCAGCGTTGTTGTGACAATTTTCCACGCACGTGCTGAGGCGTAAAACAGCAATTATCATATTTAAAACTACATGAACTCACTGAAAGAATGTTTTGTGTAATCTTCTTCTCTCTAAGGCGAGCAGGGGACTTACGGCATTCTGACTACCACAGCTTCACTACCATCTCGCCTCTATTCTTACTGTGTCAAGGGACTGGTGCTGTGAAGAGGGTCCCATTCAGGGTGCAAGAACAGCTAAGATGCATCGTAGTGGAGCAGTAAACCTCGTTCATCAA
>MU912215.1:0-18300 GCA_036418165.1 Cooperia oncophora | reverse complement strand
TAAAGGCCATTTTCTCATTTTTCACAGGAAAGTTCGCAGTCCTTTCCGAGTCAGAAGTTTCAGAAGTTAATGGCCTTCTCTTTACCGCATATGTCAGTAGAGTGTATTGAATAAACCGTTTTCAAGCGTTTAGTTGACACTTTATCAACGAATAACGTTGTCTCCACTACTTCCGAGACTTTTAAGGGAATAGTAAAAAAAACTAGAAATGAACTAGTAAAAAAGTGTTCTGTGAAGTAGTCAAAACAACAAGAAAAGAGCTAGAAAGCACAATTGCTCACCCCTTTCGGGGCTACTACGCAGTTTCCTTGCGAAATCCTTCACGTTATTACTCTCAGCAGTCGGACGCTTTCGCAAGGATTGTAGCTATACTGCTGCTATTATTAGCCACATAAAGTCGTTTTCGTTGCGAGCGCTGGGGCGTGTCAACGGGATTGGGTTTGGGCGTCGCCAGTCTATTTTCCCCGCGAATTGGGCAAGCGGCGACAACAGGTGGACAGTGGGTTAGCGCCGCGCCAAATTCAGCCCCTTATCCTATGACGTTCATTTCAAGGCCTGAGCTTGAAGAAATGTGCTCGATGATATGTCTATTTCAAGTTTTGTACTAACACTCCCATTTCGCTCACCCGGTGATGTATCCAGTACCCACAGTCCTTTAGTGGCAATGCTCTACCTTAGCACTTTGAACAGAATCACTTTTGGATTAGGCTCCTCTGACAGGGAAAAGAGGTAGTCGATGAAAACGATAATTCTAGAAAAGCAGCAGAAGCGATATTGGAGGCAGCAGACCAGGTCAGAGTCCAGTTTGGAGGCACCACTGAAGACAAGGTCCAGGATTCGGTTGCAGGCGACTAACTATAGTATTTCAGATCGCTGAGGAAGGTGCTAGGCACCGAAATATTCGAAGGAAGTATTAGAAACAAAAAATTTTTGCAAGAACTTTTGGATTCTTTTGAGTCTTTTGAGTTTTTTGCAATAAAATTTTTGGCGCCTCTTTCACGTGTTTCATGTTCAGATTACAGGCTCCGGGACAGCACCATATTAAGAAATTCTAGAGCTGTGAAGCTTGGGTTTTACATGTGCGGAACTTAAGATCCTCACACCATCGGCTGGGTACCGTGTGCTACGTGGCCCTGAACGTAGCTCAAACAATGAAGAAGGGTGTACACTCTCATTTTTCCGCTCTATTCGTGGAGCTCCCCCCCCCCCGAGAGCAATTAATATAACAGAACTAATTTTATGCGGAAAAGTATCCTCAGTTATTACTGGTTTGCGAGAGGAGTTGCGTCTTACGAGCACACAACAACTAAGGGTAGGCTCAGCGCGGATGTCTACTTGCTAGCAGCCTGATCGCATCGCCAACCGGCTCAATGGAAAACAAGACCGTGTCTGGCTTATTCATGGAGGCACCCGACCTAACATCGTAAGTTTTTTGGATCTTTTCAGCTCGTCAGAATGAAATTTTTTGAGTCGCTTTTATTATACAATATTGAATATGCACATGGTGCCTTGAAGGGAAATTGAGTAAGATTGTAAGTGAAGTGTAATAAAGTAAACATACTTGAATCTCCTTGACAACCTTGACATGGTCATTGTACTGCGCGAGACGGGACGGCTGCGTCGCTCCTTCAGGTCTCCGTTCCAAAGCCTGACCCACTATTTAGTCTCTAAAGAGAGTACAGCAACCGGTCCTGTCAGGATGAAACCGGGACAACTGAAGAATTTGCCCAACTGTCATCACCCTGATCGCTTGTTAACACGCTGCCTCTTATGCAATGTACTCTTTCAATGGGAAACCATCAAGAGGGGGCTGTCTAGCAAAGGAATCAAGAAGGAAGATCGAAGATCTAGGCAGTCATCGTCCATGAAGTCTATGCCTGAAACCTCTGAACTTTTTCACGAGTCGCAGACCATTAAACAGGCAGCCATGCAAATAAGCTTTTTTCGAAGAGGATTCAGCACGATCTGCAGTCTTCTCCTCTGCGGATGGTTGGGCTTATCAAGGGGGTGGGGGCAGGGGTATCGGTTTGGCGCGACTCCAGCCCGTTTTCTTCTTTCTACAAGCGACAAGGCTGTATCATACTTCTCGTACCAATCCAATCACCGATAGTTGCGCATATCCGTTATAACAAGTGGTGGACAAAGGGTTGGCGGCTTGCCAAATCCATTCACTGACACGCCTTACACTCGAATTCCATGAGATGTGGTAGGCGCGGCTACGTATTTTAACTAAACGTGGCGGTGCTGTGCTTTTGGTGGGATATTTGCACTTCGAATAATCGTGGTCATGTCTCAGACCAACACAGAAAAAGCTGACAGTTGCCTCAAATTGAAATATCCTCTACGTAACCCATCCATACCATGTTCAAACGACACGCCTACTCCGTCTCAGGGATAAGAGGTTTGCCACCTCAGCGAACAAGGCTGCGTTGTATCCATGCTGCTCATTGGGTGTCACGAAGGTAAAGGTACCATTGTTTTTACTTTCATCCACTGAAAGAGAGCCATCCGGTCACACAGACTGAAACTATGAGCATCTGAGTTACAACAAGGGGGGAGGGAGGTTGGAAGGTTGAAGCGGCTGTTTGAAATGAAAAACATTGCTTCCACATCTGTTGCGGACCTCTCCGAACTCACGGTGGTTTCTCTCAGGTAAGCATACTACTTTGTTCAGAGAGGTCCGTAGCAGGTGCGATACGGGTTCATACAGTCATGTCCGCCGCGGATGCTGGGGCGTTTCAGGGGAATGGGTTTGGCGCAGCGCCAGCTTGTTCTCCACCACTTGTGGTCGTTTGTTAGCTTCCCCGGTCGGTGGAGAACGAGCTGGCAGGGTGCCAAGCCCAGTCAATTTGGAACGTCTGTTAGCGTCCGCAGCGAACGATACTATATTCACCGCGCACCGCGCAAACTTTCAGCCAATAGGTCTTAAATCCGACTGCTGCTTTGAGGTGCAATCCTTTCTTGGTCAGTGCACGAAGATTTTTTAACATCTCTTAGGACAACTTTACTACAGGGGTTCAATTGTTTTACAGGGGACCTTCGAAGAGGGGAAGTTGACAAAGCGACAAAGTTTTGCTAAAGTTTCCAGCGTCGCTCTTTACAACGTCGTGCGTCAACAGAAGTAGAAGACAGGAGTGAAGGACGACCAGTTACTATACAGTCTTGTTCTCTGCGGATGAGATAGCGTTCAGTGAGACTGGGTTTGGCGCGATGCCAGCCCTTCCTCATCAGTAGCTGCAGAGGATTAATGGCAGCAATTGGTGGAATACTAATACGAACGATACGATGCAGTCTTGTCGGTTGCTAGAAAAAAAAAGAGAAAAAGGCTGGCGTTGGGCCAAACGTTGCCCAACCCTTGACGCCATCTGTAGTGAACGTCTGTGAACCACCACTATTTCGCGCTGGTGACATCGAGCTATCAACACCAAACATCGAGGTAAAGAATGCTGGCCGGAGATGGACAATCGAACAGGCTATATGGACCTTGAAATCCTTCTTTTCCAATGGAAATAGTAAAGCTACCTGCAATGAGAAGTTCTTTTGCTCTCCTCTGTACCAGTCCTCATTTTTCCAGCTCTCATATGTCTTCTGGGCTGGAAGTGGTGAACATGGACTGAACATCTTTCTGAGATTATGTAGTTGCTTAACCTCCTCCCTCTCTCTCTCCCAGACCCTTTTCTTCTTCCTCGAATCGTTAATCTCTTTGAGGTTATTGGAAAGCGAAAGAGGTCGCCGTTCTAAATGTTACCAGCATTTGTCGCTCGATCGCATCCATTTACTACACCACATATTCATAGGGAATGACATCTAAGCTGACGCAATATGGCATATGGTACGTGGCTGTCCATCGACAGATCGATGGGATGTACCGAGCTGAACATTTGCGGGCCACCCACGATGTCATAGTATATGGTTTCGTTGCACCATTATGAATATTACACATATAGCGCACAATACATCAGTATTTTTTGTCGCCCCTGAGCCGGATATAGTACCAGTGCAAAGCACATTCTAAACAAGTTAATGTAATAAGTAACTCTGCACTGCTATGTTTAATGCTGGTGACACTAGTTGTTAACAGTGTTGGGTGATCAAATGGTTCGCTCCAGAGGAGCTGAAATTTCTGGGAAAACATTGCAAAATTCTCTAGACCGGGCGAGCTTCCTGGACCTACCCCTTTTCAGTCCTGGGATATTAAGGCTTAATTTACTGGCATCGAAACACTCAAACACTCTAAAATCTTTTAGACACGGTTTGAATCTTGCAAAAACAATAAAACACAGGAGCATGGAGTTCGTGAGAATGCACTTAATTAAAAGGAAAAAAACATAAAGAAAAGTTCAAAGTAAAGAAAAAGGAAGTTACGAATTTCCGGCTAAGAAGATTCACTTCTGCCTGTTTCCCAATACGACTTATTCATTGAAGGCATCATCCACCACCTCGAGATATCAGATGTTTTCGTATAAAAGACAAGGTTCTTATGAAGCGATAGTGAAGAAAAAGCAGAAAAAACATGTCAACTGCCCTAGATAGGAACCCATTCGAAGCCCATTTTGTAGTGCCCAATTATCTCCATTTCCAACAGTACGCCCCCATCCCCCGATAAGAGCTCTACGACCGTACAAGTGACGATTTTCATGCTTTTTCGTCCTGCAGCTTCGTTTTTCACTGAAAAGCGGGCCTTGAAGGCGGAGTCTGGAGGCGGAGTCACTGGAAAAAAGGAGGCGTCACTGAACCTATATTGCGCTATAGCGCCCCTCCCTTACAATTTTTTGCCGCGAAACCGGTACAAGGTTGTTCGTCGCGGACCACACTACCCTCCCGACGCCATATTTCCAACTTCTATACCTGATCACGGAGTGCCTTTAAGCGAATTCTTCTTTGAAATCGTAGTGTATAGTTCAATGTTCTAGCTGACCTGTTTGCCTCACGTGTTCAATGTAGCCGTTTGGAAAGTAGACCGACCACTCTCAGATCTTTTTAAAATAAAAAAGAAATTATTGCAAGGTGGCGGTCAAAAAATGCACAAAAATTCGATGAGACTCAAAGAAATGAACTGCCAATGGAGTATGAGGGGTAGGAGTGATCTCATCGTTAATTACTTTTTAACACTTGACTAATTAGCACCTAACTAACCAATGTTACTAATTACTCGCTTCATAACCAATAAATAATAGCACCTACATGAAAAACGAGTTCAAATGTACCTGTTTATTGAGTAAGGGGACCCACATTGAGTAAAGTCAGGTCAGTGCTAAGGATTAATGGAGTCTATGGAGTCTGTCACGGAATCTGAAAGGTATACATGAAAGGATTTTCAGAATACACCAGTCAGACGGTATCTACGAATCATCAGCTCAATACCACGGAACAATCTTCAGATCAATTGAATTGAATTGAATAAATGGCACTCACTGCAACTCCAAAACTCCCTACTCAGCATTTGATTTTATTATATACATAAAATAGAATGGAGTAAATAATATAAAAATGTATTCGCCACGAGCTGAACACTTATAGACCATCCACGATCTGACAGTACATGTCTTCGCGCCCATTACGTCTTACTAGAGATTCGACATATTTTCTAGTTAGTCCTACTCACTGGGTGGAGTGGGAACTGGCACGTTTACCGCGCGCGCAGTCCGGGAGTGAAGTGCTGTATCGGCTCCCGCCCAAGCCAACCAAGTCCTTCCGGGGACGAAAAAGGTACCAGTTCCGTCTGGGGAGGTAAGAACACTTACTTGTACAATGCCCCCCCCCCGCAATCATTGTGTGGCACATCGCATTCAATTGGCTACTAGGATTCTAAATGGGAGTAGAATGCGCGTAGCATCACTTTTATTTCTTGAAGTTAGTCCTGCCACCTAATTCGAGAGGTTTTCAGTTTACAGGATATTTGGTCCACGGTTGAATTGGAAGACGAGAAGCTCGCAGGAGGATCTGCAATGAGTTACAGTTTGCAGCCTGTACCTTTAGTGCTACTCGCTGTTCATGACGAGTCACTGCTTGTTTGTTTATAGAGCTTTCTTCCACTATAGTGGAGTTCACTTTGAATAAACTGAAAGGTTGAGATTTGCCACTGAACGATGTCTAGGTAACGATTACTCCAAATAGAAGATGGAAGCAACTTCCATGCAATACGTTTCAGCGGCTTTTTGTAATATCAAAGGATTGCACGGAACGGAAGTGTCGCTAAATACCCCGTTCTTTTGACATAGCGCTGACCTCCTCTCCATCCAATTCTGCACACCGCCCCTACCCCTCCGATTACATTAACGAGGTGACAGTGATCGTATGTCGATAGAGTGATGCGGCACAGATATGCAACGACGTCAAGAGATCTTTGGCGGATTTCCCTCCGACCTTTGTTGGCCTACTTATCGCATAGAGCAAATTCTTCAGCATTTTTCCAGGTGTAAAGCCCTATATCTTCGAAGACGCGAAAGAAAATCAGCTTTCCGTCGGCTTTCTGCAAACACACGGGTTTACGGTGGAGGGAAGTGGGTATACGTTATGGAAGAGAAAAAAACTCATAGAGGTATTACACAAAACTATAGCGCAAGACTAACACACATCTGTGTACTTTCGCCAAACGCGACCATATGTACACTCCTCATGTAGCACAAACCCTGCCAGCTCCATGTCAGGTCATACTCATAAAAATCGTTGCTGGAAGACAGGTGGTCCGACCTCGTCTCAGCTTTTTTTCCATTCTAGACGTTCCAAAATCGATTTCAAGATGCATCCGCTCCACGACTTCGAGTCGAATGTGCCTAATAATTATCGTTGAAGACTGGTTTTTCCAGCCACAAAACAACTCACGCACGATTTTGTTCGCGCAGTTCAAGATTACGGAGCACTTAATTACAAAAATATTTACGTCGTCAAACATACTAAGCGCTAGGACACGGTGGGTTAAAGGCCAATACATATGATGTTTTTTGGAGCAATTGAGCTCCCGTCTTTCTTTTGCTGTCCGTTGTTCTCTCCCTACCCTCCCATCACCATTCCACCCCTGCCTGATCGACGATAAAAGGCAATCGAAAACTGAGTCACGGTTTGTCTACATTCACCAATGCTCGCACACATACACACACGTATCGAAGTCTCGGAAATTTTGACGCCAGTCACTTGAGAGGACTGTGTGTGGGAATATGGGCGGCACGGGCTATCCACCTCATTATAGAGATGACCCCATTGAACAATCTAAAGGAGTGAAGACGGGCGCAGGTGCTAAATCTAAGCAAATAAAACGATGAGGTAGTCTGAGGATAACGGATGGCAGTTTTATTGAATTTTGAGAAGTCTCTCCAAGAAAGGTTGCACCATCTGGATGGGCGAAACGGCCGCACGTGTGTGATCCCCTCTCACCTCAAAAGAGAGTCTCTATGAGCGAGGAATTGCCTTTGAGGCCAAATACGATACTCCTCTCCAGCGAGGGAGTGACATGGCCCGCACTAAGGAGCGCAGGCAATGGTGTTGAAATAAGGAAGAGAAGATGCAAAGAGGCATGTCTGAAAGAGAAAATGTTGAAGGGAACGTCGGAAACGCCTTTAATCAGACCCCCTCCAGCCCCAAACAATTGTACGGGTAAAAAACCAAAAAATGGCGAATGGAGACGAGTTCAGTGAGCTGATTCCTTGTAATGAACCCTACAGTCTCACAAGAGATAAAAGAGCGTTTACTTCGTGGTACGTTACCGGTAGTATCGGCTGGAAGGTGGACTTTGCCAGCGAAATCATTAGAAAAGGAAGTGCTATTGAAGCAGCTTTATTCCTTAACTCGTTTACCTTATTACTCTCCGCGGCGAAGCTGGCACAAGGTTGTCCATTGTGGACCACACTAGCCTTCCCATACGACCTTTCACATTTTCCCAGGTCATCGCTGATCGTTCCTCTAACATTTAGTTGTACTTATTAGGACTCATCTGTGCTATTCCTATGAGTGGCTCTGTAGTTGTCCCGAAACTACAAAATGTCAAAGTTCACAGCAGAGAAATATCGGAGGGACGAGTACGGAAGCCCTTCCAGCGGATTCACCATAAACCGGTTATAAAATAAACACAAGCTACCGGATACCCAGAACAATATGGTACGTAGGACCATCATTGATGACGATTGTTGATAAAAATAGGCTCAGTAGAGACAATATATGTAATTGGGCGTTTTGCGTAAACGTTTTTTCCACATTTCTGTCATTTAACGGCATGAATCAAGCGTTTTCTAGGAACTGAAAGTGCCGCATGCCAATGACAATTCGAAATGTGCATCGAGGGTTTGACTCAGCAAATTATTCATCTTCATTTCGCCATGCACACATCACCCCCACATAGTCGAATCCCAGGAATGTATCCCAGGAATGATCATTCCCGATGGTGACGTTACAAAGTACGATGACAGAAAACGGACGGTGCTAGAAGAGGATATTCTGCGAAGACAAGGGTCTGAAAAATCAGTAGAACTCCTGTTAGTTGAAAGCAAAAGGTCATCGTTTACTGGGAAAGTCCTGGATATGCTACCTTAGTACACCCAGCATTTATAAAATTGTTTCATCAGGCGGACCTTTGTCGACAATTCAGCATACTTGTGGTATCTCGAGATTTCATTTTCTCCAAACCACTGGACAATTTAAAAAGAATAACCCCGCACCTAAAAAGATGGAAAAGTCAAGGCTTTGTTCGTTAATCAGTAACTTTTTGGGATGCGCCAGGCATTGTGCTGCCATTCGGAATCGGAAAGACCTTTGCATTGCATTTGGCTTGTCCAATGAGTCGCAGTTGCCAACCCAGCCGAGTTGTGGGTGCCACAAGTTAGGGCTTTTCCTCCTCCTCCAGGCAAATCTGATGCCA
The DNA here is from genome assembly GCA_036418165.1 of Cooperia oncophora. Classification (NCBI taxonomy): domain Eukaryota; kingdom Metazoa; phylum Nematoda; class Chromadorea; order Rhabditida; family Trichostrongylidae; genus Cooperia; species Cooperia oncophora. The sequence goes on along the minus strand of MU912215.1, from coordinate 9,449 downwards.
CCTAAAACCCTGGGGAATGGGAGGCCTAGTTGGTCCGGGTTGGAGCCCGTTTCGGATATAAAGCCATTCGCTACTATATCACCCGGTCCACACTACTCCACTCAGGATATGGCATGGCGCTGGGAACATGTTAAGAGACCGACGACCTCATTCTTCCACCAGAATCTGCTGAGCAGGAGGTGTGTATGATGAACGAAACGGAAAAAATCAACATCCAAGAAAATTTTAGTCCTGCGAAGTACGACCGCTCTCATCCAACGACTAAACACAATCTTCGATCTCTGCGCTGTAGGGTCGCTAGTGCGCCCTTAGTCCAGCAACATCGAAAACGCTTCCATGGATCATTCCATTACCTACGTTACCTAGGGACTATTCAAGAAAGGCGGCAAGTTTTACTTGCGCAATTTAAGAAGACAAGTGTGTAGGACCTTAGCTGTTGGTAGCTGATGGGTTCTGTTCCTTGTGAGCTTTTATAGGAAGAAAAAAAAGTTAGAAATGCTGCTTGCCGGTACGCTGACATGCCCTGACACTCTTGCAGAATTACGGTTCTACTGAAGGACTGATTCTAATAACCTGGAACTATTCCCATGCCGTCCAGTTTCTCGCTGCCTGTTGCTAACTATTCAGCGACGTCACCAAGAAGCAAATGCGGCAGAAGCACTGACCAAGGTCTGAGGGCACAGAAAGGGTTCAAACTGAGGGAAACCGTCAATGTATAGAGTGGACTGAAGAAGGGCACCAAAGACTATATGAGTCGGTTACTATGGTGTACATTAGCTTGTAACTCATGGCCTGTGATCTTTGTCAGTTGGGGCAAATCATTCTTCCAGAACAGAACTAGATCTTATAGTCCAAAGTCTTCTTCATCGTCCATTTTGCCAGTCTCAGGTGCAATAAATCTAACCTTATGGTAAACTACATCCGCTTCTCAAAGTTGAAATTTCGGGAAAAAGTTGCATAGAATATAAGGATGTCGAAAAGGACACATTGTAGATTGTGAATCTTGAACGGAAGTTGTACTTGTTATTTTTAGGAAGGTCGCTTAAGAAAGAGTTTCTCTAATTGTTGATCTTTCCCGCTTCACGTGCCGCGAATGCACTGTTTCTGATAGTTGATCGAAAGCCTTCCCCCCTCCTCTCCGGCGCTCCTCCGCTCAACGGCATATTTTGGAGAATCTTTGCTAAAACGGTGTTTCAGTTGCGGAAGAGCGGTCGCACCGGAGGAGACAATGTGAGGGGTCACAAATTCTCCACAACGCCATGGTGCGCCCTGCTCTCAGTTCATCATGTTATTGATGACTCCCTTTGATATGAGCTGCCTGCGCCGTCCAAACCTATTCACAAGAGATTTCAGACCGACGCTGAGCCTAAATGAGCCTCTGGGGACTTTGTAAAAGTCAAAAGAGAATGACGCAGGCTACCTTCCTATACCAACTGTTCATAGTGTACTACTTCATAGAAGCTTTTTGGGGTACTAAATGGTTCTCAACTGAGCTCGTACAAGGCAGCTTGTGATGATCTGTAAATTACTGTCACCTATGCTGCCTACTGGTACCATACCATAGCTTCACAGTACTTTACAGCTCTCACTTCGGGGCGACTTGTTAGTTAACATGAAGTAACATATGGAGCTAGCGCAAGCACAGAATGTCCCCTCTAAGTCGACCAAGGCACAATGATGTTTTAGAGAAATTTTTGAGCTCCATCTAAATGATATTATGTAATCAGCGCTTGTCAGTGTTTCAATGTGTGTAGGTGGGGGATGAGACGGTCGGACTGTCGTCGTCGTCGTGAAACTGCCCTCAAACACTAAACCAGGGCGGAGTGCTTCATCGCGTTCTCTTAGCGATGTGTGTTTAGCAAGATTCTTGGAACGCGTTGCTCTTGCAATCATTCGGCCTCTTCCATGAGCACTTTGTTGACTCGAGGTGCTCTCATCGTCGTCCTTCAGGGTGGCTTCGCATCCGATCAAAAGCCGCCCAAAGTCGAGAGCGTGGATAAACCAACGCACTTCTATCCTCGTACTGTGTTACACTCTACGCGTACATTCCGATACTAGGAGCTGAAGACAGTTCTGGGAAAAACGAGAAGTGCTGTAAAGCGAAAAAAAAGTAAACAATCAAGCGTTTCTGTGAATTTGCTTGGGTTTTTGAACTCTTAGAGAGTAACGACGCAGCTCGGCGACGGAAAGAGGGCATTTGGTACAATCGCCGTTTCACCAGTTCCGCTTAACAATTCTCATTCTGGTGAACCATGTGAACCCTTATAAAGTTGAAGCAAGCTCGTCCACCATAGTAAATGGTATTGCATTGCTCTACAAAAGTACAAGAGTTGACATGCACTCCTTGTAAGAGTTGACAGGTAGTCTCTACAAACTGTGGCTGGTATCATTTCGTGACTTCACAAATTTCCACGGGTACACTTGATAGCTCGACACGTTGATGGGAAGTAGCAAAAGTGCAAAATGCCACCCCCCCCCCCTCCGGCGCGGAACGGCGCCGTACTTTCTAAGTAAACGCTGGGGGTAGTCCAGTCTTCAGTCACAATCAGGTCACATCCTGCTGCTGAGGAAACTTTTTGCGAAATGCGATCCCCCCTCAAAATTTCCTCCTCTGGAAAGATCTCTGGTAGAGGGTACAGCGCACTCGAAACAGGGAAAAACATAGAAAGCTAACCATGAAAACATTTCCTCAAGAGCGAAAACGACTGCCCCCTCTCCCTTATTTCAGCGACCAAATACGACCCCTCCGCCGAAGCGCAACGTGCTCTCGTCGCAACACAAGGGTAAATGAGCCTGCCAGCATTACCCTAGTCGTCGTTATTATAACTGGGTTTTAGAGCCTCTGCACTGGAGGGTCCAGTGATATTTTCCGATCGCACCTTCTGGCAAAGCATATGAAAGGAGGAATATGAGGCAGAGAGAAGAGAGAACCAAAGAAGGGAAAGAAGGAACGTGGAGGAAAAAATAGGAGGTAACAGGGAGCTATGCGGATGATGGGTATCCTGAGACAGTATAACTGGTAAGAATCTTCGTAATAACCCCGAAGTCAGTCGTCGATTAGTGAAAATCAGATGGTATTAGCCCATTGCGTAATTCATCGAGACCCTGGTCATAGCTCTTCTTGATCTGCGCCAAATCGAATCACTGATCAGACCCAGTGTCTAGTTCCGGCAATATCGACCGTACCCAATTACTAGTAACCAATCTTACATCATCATTAGAACCCCCCATAAACGGAAACCATCAGACCACTGATAACTATCTACGTTCGAGGCGAACAATTGGCACTTTGCCAACTAGTGAGGTGCCTGTATCGCCATTAACTCACCGTAGTCACTGACTAACGAAAAGAAACAGGTGCTTCTAGGTTCACCTAAGCGTACAACCATCTTACTCATACCGAAATACGTAATGGCCTGCCAATAGCATGCTTCGGAGCAGATGCCGGCAACCAATGGCAATACGCGCGGCGTATGCGTCGCGTGCTGGCGGGTCTCGCGCATATAAAAGAGCGATGGTAGGCGGGCGGACACTAGTTCGTTAGCCGCCAACAGCACACACTCATCATCATGTGTGACGACGAAGTTGCTGCTCTTGTAGTCGACAATGGATCCGGAATGTGCAAGGTAATTATCTGGCACTATATTCTGCTACTCATTTATCACCTAATTACTAGTAAAAAACCTTTGGGTGGTGAGACATTGCAACACATCGTTGGAAGCTGTCACTTTTTTTTCAAACGGATGGGAGATCTTGAGCTGCAATTTGGGTGGTCAGGGATGGGCGGCACAGATCTGAGTCTGACGTTTCGGTTTTGCTTTCGTTTTTTGGTTTTGTATGAGTTTACAGTTCATGGCTGGTTTGTGGTATTGTAGAAGTTGTTCTTGTGTTTATGATCTACGATGTATTGCTTTGGTCATTTCGTTTATCCGTGCTGACAATGCGCTCTGATGCAACTGTGCCGGCATTGTTTCTTGGCGCGTTTTCCATTTTCAAATTCGTTGCGCGGTCTGCACGCTACGGCGCCCAAGTCCGACCTCAAAACACATTTATCGTCGTTCTTCGCGCGCGGCGAGCGTCCACTTGAATAGTCTGAGGACGGGCTGAGGGGACATTGATCCTCGATGTGATGCATCTCCTTCATCGTTCATTGTTGGCCGTTGTCAGCATTGTTATGTTGTGTAGGGTCGGGTTTGGTAGGATGACAGCATGCTGTCCACAGCTTGTCTTGTCCAAGTCGTATGTTTGCTGTTTCTGGTCAGTGCACGCTTGAGAAGCAGGCGAGGAATGAAAGATGATGGAGTGGCCGAGCCGAGTGTATACGTGTGTGTACTGTTGTTTTTCTAGTATACTGTCATTGCGCATGCACTGGAAAATGGGGTGAGGAGTAGCGGGATGGGATAGATCGGCCCGTCGTGCCGCGTTCTTTGTATATGATGTGAAGGGGGAGGTTACGTTAGTCAAGGCCGATTGATTCTCGGACGTTTCTTGATGACAGTCCTCGGATAGTTTTGTGCCGTGGTGTAATCGATCGACTGGTACCATCGAAGAGGTGATGTGTGGGTGAATGCACTGGGCGTTTCTGCTCTGCGCTAATTCGGAGAGCAGAAGGAGGTAAAGGAGAGGTCGTTATTTGCTGAGTGCGCGGCATTACACCCTCTGAGCTTTTCTTGGAAGAGGTCGGCTCGGCAAACACACAGTTGCGCTGGTTCCGCGACTGGAGTGCTGCTGGTTAGCTCTGCTGCTGACTTCCTGCGCCACATCTGCTGCTGTCGCTCATAAAACGCCCATCGTACACAGATGGCCCGGTTGATGGACGGTCTTTTGCACTCTGACGAAACCATATTTAAATTGCGCAGTGCTTTAGCACTTTCTTGGGGTTAACCTTCAAGCGAGAGGTGACTTACTTTCACCATGCAGTTTTTGTATACAAAAGGGATTCAGGCTACAGTTTAGTTCAGTCATTTCGACATTGTTTCAGGCCGGTTTCGCAGGAGATGATGCTCCACGTGCTGTCTTCCCCGTCCGATTGTCGGACGACCCTCGTCACCAGGGTGTCATGGTTGGTATGGGACAGAAGGACTCGTACGTGGGAGATGAGGCGCAATCTAAGAGAGGTCAGGGTTCACTCTTCTGTTCTTCCTCGACTTCAGGTTTTTAAGCTGTGATATGTAGTTCCACTCAATATTTACTTTTCCAGGTATCCTCACCCTGAAGTATCCCATCGAGCACGGTATTGTAACGAATTGGGATGATATGGAGAAGATCTGGCACCACACCTTCTACAATGAGCTTCGTGTTGCCCCAGAAGAGCACCCCGTCCTCCTGACTGAAGCTCCTCTTAACCCCAAGGCCAACAGAGAAAAGATGACCCAGATCATGTTCGAGACCTTCAACACCCCCGCCATGTACGTCGCTATCCAGGCTGTGCTCTCCCTCTACGCTTCCGGACGTACCACTGGAGTCGTTTTCGACTCTGGAGATGGTGTCACCCACACTGTCCCCTATCTATGAGGTAAGACTTTAGTTTGTATTATGTTTCTTCCTGTTAACTGTAGACAAATATCCAACTCAGGATCCCTGCAAACAAAGAGGGCGTGTCACGGGGCGTAGGTTGGAGCGTTGCCAAGGCGTACTTGTCAACCAATGAAGCCATCCTGAGTCCGCAACAATTGATTGCAGAGTGTGCTCCAATTCATGCCCCTTCACACGCCCTATCGTTAGCAGGGATCATGACTGCATGGTGCGATTTCAGGGATATGCTCTTCCTCACGCTATCCTCCGTCTCGATCTCGCTGGACGTGATCTTACTGACTATTTGATGAAGATCCTGACTGAACGTGGTTACTCCTTCACCACGACCGCTGAACGTGAAATCGTGCGTGACATCAAGGAGAAACTGTGCTATGTTGCCCTCGACTTCGAACAAGAGATGGCTACCTGCCGCCTCATCCTCATCTCTCGAGAAGTCCTATGAACTTCCCTGACGGTCAAGTCATCACCGTTGGAAACGAGCGATTCCGTTGCCCCGAGGCCCTCTTCCAGGTCTGTTCATTCAAGTATACGAATGTACTACTTTATTCTCATTGCGACTTTTCTAGCCTTCCTTCTTGGGTATGGAATCTGCTGGAATCCATGAGACGTCTTACAATTCAATTATGAAATGCGATATCGATATTCGTAAGGACTTGTACGCCAAATACCGTTTTATCCGGTGGAACCACCATGTACCCTGGTATTGCCGATCGTATGCAGAAGGAAATTACGGCTCTAGCTCCCAGGTAACTTTAGCTTGTCAGGCTTTTTCACACCAGATGTATATATATCATCATTTCTAGCACGATGAAAATCAAGATTATTGCTCCCCCTGAGCGCAAATACTCCGTATGGATTGGAGGATCTATCCTCGCCTCCTGTCCACCTTCCAACAGATGTGGATCTCCAAGCAAGAATACGACGAGTCCGGACCGTCGATCGTTCACCGTAAATGCTTCTAAAAGGCGTACTTCTCTTTTCGTAATCACGAACAAAACTCATTTTTGCTCCATTCATGTACTATATGTTGTGTGTCTATGGTTTGTTTCTGTCTCGGTCAGGGTCCGGTGCTGTATGTACTACTTTCAGTAGTAATAGTAGCCCAGGTCATACTGACCAAGTTGGAAACAGGTCCTAGTCATCAATTGGCTATGCTCATGAGAATGCAATAAACTTTAATATGCAATGATAATAAAGATTTGAAAATTCTAGTCGGTTTTAACTAGACCGTTGAATGTGTGTCGACTAATGCTCTTCGTAGGTGTCTCGCATATGACCTAGCCAATGTGCGGGTTTATGATCGTTATTTTTTTTGTCGGTCGGACCCCCGAACCGTCAAAACGGCTGCCTTCATTAATTGGTGGTATCGCGCTGGTGACAGTTCCGTGAGGGATCTGAGGTTACGATCCTCCAAACTCGTTCCATTCACTTGAAGCTTTCCCAAGCCAGTCTGAAAGACTTTTGCGCGCATCCTTGAGATTAGTGTTGCGGGTTTGTAGGGATTGCTTTTATAAATCTATATGGGAACCAAAGTAGGGCTACCTTCTTCACTCTAATGAGTCATGATTCGGGTTTTCACTTTTGCAGTCAGCCTAACAGTACATTTAGCTCATCAGTGAGCCTGGGATGACTCACTGATTGAAGAGTTCCAATCAAGTAGTTGTCCAGGTAGAGGACATTTTGGACATCTTTCCCCAAAGGTATGTATATTTCAAACGTTAACTGTCGCGCTTTTCTTTACAGAAGTGTAAGTGAACTGTCTCTTCTGGCGTTAGAAGAGCGCCACAGGATACTTGTCAACCGCGGAACCTCTCTCCTCTTACCTTTTTCCTTCCTCCTTTCTTTTCCTTGCTTCCTTCTCTCTTCCCTCTTCCTTTTCCTTCTCCCTTCAACTGCTGAGTCCGTAGCTGCGACGAGAGAACACCTCTGGACACTCGCAACGAGAGTATGTCCAATTGACAAGAGTCCTGTGACCGGTTACAGCCCCTCCCCCTCTCTTCTCACTCGCAGGCAGTCCTTGTGAAATGCTAACGGAGGTAGAAATGCTTTGGTGAGACTCGAGAACCGAAGAAGAACTTAAATGCCAAACGAACATTTTCGGACAGCGGGCGAGCGTCGCGGTCATTGCATGGGTCGCGTTGAATATGGCGCGAGAGAGTAGAAAATTGGAAGTTGAAACCTGCAGAGTTTGATATATTGGAAGGTGAATGAGTAGTTTCCCATATGTTCCTTTCTCCGTTCGCAGACCGTTCATGGAGTCACTTAGACATGAGCTACAATCATAGACACACTCACGTAGCTATTCAATAAGAAGCGTACACGGATTCTAAAGCCCCTGTCGTACGGAACCTTATGTCGGGTTTTTTTTCTGAGTTTTTAGAATCCTTCATGAGCAAAGATAGAAATTTCGAAGACATAAATCTAGTGCGACAGGGTTAATGGGTACTTCATAAGGGTGAAGTGCTAGCAAAGGAGGTGCGCGGTAGTTCACTTTAGGACTGAAGGCAAAGATGACGACGAAAATATCTTTATCTCCATGTGATAACAAGAATCCTAGAAACACCAATGCTAGAGCAACTGAGTGGGTGCAATAGGATAACTGTTCCACATAGGTGCATTTGAAGTATGTACAAGTTCCAGAAAATATGTTTTGTGTTGTAGCACAGACATTCGTGATGTGGCGCCCTAAACAAGTTTGGGTGTGATCGCAATTTTCTTTTGGATTCGAGGATAAACTGAGCGTTACGGTTAACAACGTGGATAAAGAAGTGTCTGTGGTAGGAACTTCTGAGATTCCAGAAAACTAGAAGGAAGTCCTGTAAAATCCCCCAATTTGAAGTATGTTCCAGGGTTTCATAGCTCTCGATTGTATCATTTCCTACAAATCAAATGATGTTCTCGCTCCTACGAATGTCTCGTGTATCGTGAACCTAATCGCGAGGATAACGCTTCCCAGTGCAATGACCGCGACGCGACCGCTCGCCCGCTGTCCGAAAATGTTCGTTTGGCATTAAGTTCTTCTGAGAACCGACAGATATTAAGAACTCAGGAGAATGACAGGATGGCTAGAGGGAAAGGTAATTGATGAGAAAATTTTCGCGTGGGGGGGGGTCGTACTGACACCGCCATTTCACGCACTACGATGCTCTGCACCCTGTGCGAACATTTTTCGGAACACAAGTGACGCCTTCAGCTAACCCAGAGTTTCATGTCGAGGAGATGTTTCGCCAGTGTTTTTGCGCTATTTGATAGGAATTTTGTGATTTTCTTGTGTTTTTATGACAGTCTTCCCCCTTATTTCTGGATGCTAAAACGCGTCCTTACCATGGCGAACAGCGGAAATTGCTATGACTAAATTGTCTGATTATTTTGCAGAGAAAAAAATTAACGACGTCATTTGAACATGTAGGTGACAACCTGAAAGAACCTACTGTCTGGGTGCAGTTAGACAGCTGCAACTCATGGGGCATCAAAAGCGTTCATGTACTACATGAAAATGCGGTGTGTGTGTGTGTGTGTGTGTGGGTGTGTGTGTGTGTGCGTGCTTTTTCTATCTTTACCAAATCACACTTCGCTTCAAAATGATTCTTTATGGAAATGAAACTTGAACTGGACATGAAGATCCATAGAAGTAATTCTTTACTGCCACAATTTATTAAGAAACAACGAGGGGAATATGAATCAACCAGGGTGTTGTCGTCCTCGAACGCATTGTACTGGAACATGGGTGCCCTGTGAAAGAATTGAAGGATCAGGTGAAATTGCTGAAGCTCTACCCGGTCGAAGAAAATGAGGTCGTTGTCATTGTGCGAGAAGCAGGTCCAGCAGTTGGCTCCCTGTGAAAGATGCATTTGCTACGATTGTCCACGTTTTCACTGTGGAAGACGCATTTGCTGCAGTTGGTGAAGGCTTCA